>CM042445.1:20551026-20783526 GCA_023631565.1 Gymnocephalus cernua
AACTTACTCAAATCTGACTTCTACTGTAGGAAACTTTTCTTTATTTGACCAACAACCTAGATGCCCCCTATTGTTCCTTTTTAGCTTCTGCTTGTGAATTTTTGAGTTTCAAGATCACAGTTTGAAGAGGTCCTTAGTGATGTCTCTAAAGCCGATTGCCGCTGTGATGTCAGGGGATCGCTTTATTCAGGGATGTCAAACCCAACTTCACTAAGGGCCACGCTGGACAATAAGAATCACATCAAGGGCCAGATGTTTATAGACATGTTCTTATTTAAGAGAAAAGTCGCATATCTTTGACTATATTACTGCATTTCTCATATAGTCATAGACATAAAGCCCTAAAGAAGTCAGCAACGAAGTTCCTTAGCCATCCTTGAAAAGGCGGCAAAAAAGGTTGGAAAAAAAGCGACAAAACATCAGAAAACGGCGTAAAGCGCCAAAAAACGGCGGCAAAAGTGACAAAAACTTCACAAGAAAAGCTTAGAAAAACTAGATGGGCCAAAATGTATTGGGAACCTAAATTGATATGCGGGCCTGATCAGAGTCTGCGAGGGGCCGGATTTGGCCCGTGGGCCTTGAGTTTGGCACGTTTAGATTCACTTTTTAAGGAATAGTTCAACATTTTGGTAAATATACCTATTTGTTGTTTTGACAGGAATTAGATGAGAAGATCCATACCGATCTCATGTCTGTACAATAAGGATGAAGATACAGCAAGCAGCTTAGCTTAGCATAAAGAGTGGAAACGGGGAATGATAACGAAAACTACCTACCAGCACCTCTAAAGATCCTGAAAAGAATCTGTAGGAAAAATGTCAAGTTGCAGTTTAAATATGGAATCCTGTACCAGACCATTAGTTATTTCTTGAGGTTGTCAGAAAAATCCCGGTTATGAGCCTCCTTTAAAGCTATACTATAATTGCTTTTACATTTCATTATTTTTTTTTTTTTATGAATTAAAGAAATGAGATATAAATGGTTTTTAATGGGCTTTTGAGGTGCTGGTAAGACAAATTCTGTTACCTTCAGACAGAACTAGGCTAGCTGTTTCCCCCTGCTTCCATTATTTGTGCTAAGCTAACAGTTTGCTGGCAGTGGCTTCATATTGACCATAGACATGAGAGTAGTATCAATCTTTTTGTCTAACTCTTGCAAAGAAGGCAAATAAGTGCATTTCCCAAACTTTTCTGTTAAGATCTCATATCTCAAGACTAGGGAACATGCTTTATAAAAATAACTTCCACTCAGGCAGACTCACTCGTGTGTCCACTAATAGAAATACATGTTACATCTTACACTTCTATGAGATCACATTAGTGATGAATATGTACAAAATGATGCACTTGTCATTTTTATGTTATGATGCAGCCAAAACAATAAGCATCAATATTTCATATGATGATGTATAGTTCATATTGTATGGCAGCAAGCATACAGCCAGTAAAACCAATCACCATCCACTCTTTGGTTTGATTAGATAGCATGTATATCACGATCAAACAATATCATGCTTAAGGTACAATATGAAGCCATTGGGTAGCGGAAGCCAGCAGCGGGAGGTCAAGCTCGCGTCTGGCGACAGCAGCAGCAGATTGTTGCCGTTATCAGATTTAGCACGTTTCATATCTGCATTCAAATTCACAAATTGAAAATGGCTATTGAGCCGTTTCTGAATCAATATGTAATTTGTTGGCTTGGAGAAGGCCCGTACACTTGATAGCCTTTAGCTGTTTGGTACATTGCGTTATATTGGAAGCAATGTAATGAACACCATCTTTCATTCTTACTGCAATATAGATTGTCATATGCAGAATCCCTGACTTTTGTATGCCGTGGCGAGGCAGTATTAATGTATGGAAACTTTCCACTTGCCCTTTTCTACGACACACTCTGCCTGATGTTTACATTTTTTGAAAGGAATGTGGAATGTTGGAAATGCATGTTATGCTTACTTGATAATTGTACTGATTTTTTTTTTTACTTTTCTGTGTTGAATTAAAACTGGATGCAAGTTCCAACCTCGCAGATGGGGATTTAAGAGTGGAGGGTTAGAGTTTGTGTGTGAACCGTGTAGCAGGTCTAACCTCAAAACGGGGCCTGTAACCTTGTAACCTTAAACTTGCTGTAATGAGTGGGGTCTATTCTGTAAAAAGCCAGCTGTGCTGCCGCTTCCACCGGGCCTCCCAAAAATCTAAAATGATTAGATAACTCCAGTGCAGCGCCATATCACATAGTCTAGGGATCAAATTCTCTAAAGGAGGGAGGGCAGTTTGAGAGCACGAATGTGTGTGTGTGTGTCCATCTGTGCATGTGAGAGACATAGAGAGAGGAATGAGAGATAAAGGGTGGGTAAAGAGGGGGAATACGGGGGGGTGGGACAGGAAGGGGCAGAACTGAGGGAGAGAGAAAGGGAGCGACAGAGGAGAAGGACAGGAGACAGTAGGTGGGAATGATGGGAAATGAGCGAGGGCGAAGGGGCAGACAGACAGAGAGGCACAGTCAAGGGGAGAGCAGGAGCACGAGGGGGAGAGGAGGCAGGGGAGAGAAAAAAGAGAGGAAGAATAGAGACGGGGGCTTATAGAAAGAGGGAGACACAAAGTAGAGTTAGAACTTTTTTTTTTCTCTAACGGAGAGAACTAAGAGAGGGCCGAGAGAGCTGCAGAATGGATGAAGGAGAGCGAGAGAGAGAGAGAGAGAGCGAGCGGGGTAAAAGGGGGGATGTTGACAAAGCAGCGAGACTGTGGCGAACAAAGAGAACGTGAAGAGAATGAGTCGGGGGAAACATCAAAGGGATTTTTCAGGCCCGGTTACCGGGACAACAGACATTTGCATGCGATTAGCTTTTTACATCATATTAAGAAGGGTTAGGGTGAGGGAGGGAGGAGGGGGTGATGCAGGGAAAGGGGGGGGGGGGGGGGGCAGGGAGCTATAGATCATACACACACACACACACACACACACACACTGTATGAGATAGTGAGAGAGGAGGAAAAAAAGAGAAAGAAAAAGAGGGACGTTGGTCATCTCACGCGGATAAACTGACTTATAGGCAGCCAGCCAAGCATTTCTTTTGTAAATGAGAGTGCATGTTGGAGGGAGATACAGTAATATGCCGGCACAGAAATTTTGGCAAAGGGAGGTCAGAGCAGGCAGTGTGTGTGTGTGTGTGTGTTTTATTTTTATTTATTTTTGATGCTTTGAATACAAGTTTGACTAATGATTTAAAGCACTCTGAAACAACCTGCCACCAGACTGATCTCTTAAATGAACACTGATTTCAGGTGTACAGCATGATTTGAGTGGTTCATTGTTACAGTATTAAAGTCATCAGTATTTTTTTTTTCCCCCACTTATTTTAACCAGAAGAAAATATTGTTCAGCAGCAGAAAAAACATCATGCAGCATTACAATATAATGAAATAGATCAAAATATAAAGAGAGCGATCAAGGGTTAAGCAAACAGATGTGATGTAAAACTGATAATATGCCATTATAATGTCCAAAGAAAAACACGTATCTCCAAATTCTTCCATAAAACAAAAAAACAAAACAACCCCTGACATATCAAGTGTTTCTTTATGGGTTGAGACAATCCCTCACTTCTTAAGTTACGTAAACCATTTAAAAAAACTAATTGGATAAGCAGATTAACGCATTGTCACAAAGCTGAAAACCAGGGCTGACATTTCGAAGCCACCTGGTTTTCACAGGACAGCGAGGATTTGCTATAAATAAATAGATCATTGAAAAAAAAAAGATTATTACCAATATTTCCTAAAATTCCATTAACAGAATCAGATTTTTGCTCGCACATTCGCAACATCTAGACGCAGGTATGTGTGAGTATCATATGTTTGTCGTCCAAAATGGATCCACATTACACAACAAACATCTTGTTGTTTGCTCACACACAGTGCATACATTACCCTGTCAAAATAAAACACACCTCACACAACCTTCCCCGCAATAATAAAAGCCATTAAACATGTTTCTATGGGCACACACCCTCCGGCATTTTACACATGTGATATTATCCTGCCACATCTCTCCTCCACCTCCTTCCTTCCTTCCTTCCTTCCTTCACTCCTGTCTCTCCATCAATCCACGTCCCCAACCTTCCCCTCCCTCTTTCCTCTCCATCTCCATCACCATCCCTTTCTCTCGCTTTCTATCCATCCATCTTCCTCCCTCCCTCTTAATCTCCACCTCTCCCCCCATCCTTATATTTCCCCTCTTTTTTCTCTTTCATTCCCTCCTTTCTTTCCCTCTGGCCTGCTCTGCTCTCTCTCTTTCTCTCTCTCTCTTTAAGTGTGTGTGTGTGTGTGTGTGTGTGTGTGTGTGTGTGTGTGTGTGTGTGTGTGTGTGTGTGTGTGTGAGAGAGATGCTTCAGTGACCTCTGTATTGTGGCTGCATTGTGCCAGTAGGCGTCGCCGCGACAGCCGTTGTCACGGCAGCATTGTGATGGGGGGGGGGGGGGGGGGGGTGTAGGGGGTGATGGTGTGTCTGTGTAGGGTGGGGTGGGAGTGTATTACAGTATCAATACCCTGACACTGCGACAAAAAGGACAGCAGCCGTAGCCACATATCACTCCACCTCTGCACTCCTCCTCCCCCCCTCCTCCGTCGTCTCCTTCCTCCCTCTTTCCTTGCGACCCCCCCTCCCACCTCCACCTACTCCTCCCCCCGAATCAATTCCTCCTCCCCTCCTTTCAATTGATTTCCCACCATATCTCACTGAATATGTACATATTGATCCCCCTCCTCCTTCTCCTCAGCCCACCTCAGCCTCATCCCTCACTCTTTTCTTTCTCTCCTTCTCTTGTTTTTACTCAAGCATCTATCAGATTTCACCCCCTCTATCTACGCCCCTCTCCCCTCCAACCTCGCCCCTTATCTCACTCCATCTCTCTCTCTCTCTCACACACACACAGACACACACACACACACACACACACACACACACACACACACACACACACACACACACACACACACACACACACACACACACACACACACACACACACACACACACACACTTTCTTCATCTTTCATTTCATCTCCCCTATTCTTTCCCTTTCCCAGTGCCATCTCTTCTGCCCCCCTCACTCCATCACGTCTCCCTCCCCGTCTCCCTCCCTCACGGCTGTTTTTTTGTGTTTTGTGTGTGTGTGTGTGTGTGTCACTGTCTCACTCACTCTCTGCATATTAATTGGTGCATTTCTGCTGCGGCGGAGAAAACAATCAAAGCGTCAGGGGCGGGTGATGATGCCATTGTGGCAGCCGCAAACACGTACACATATGTACCGTGAGCATACACAAAAACACAAACAGATAGGACACACACACACACACACGCACACGCTCATGCACACACGCACGCACACACACACACACACACACACACACACACACACACACACACACACACACACACACACACACACACACACACACACACACACACACATACTCTGTTCAAGGCCGACACACACAAGTTCAGTTGCAGAGACACATGAGCAGACAGAGAATGCATACATGTATGCACTTGTACATATATAAGTGGTTGGCATACAAAATGTGCACAAACACACACACACACACACACACACACACACACACACACACACACACACACACACACACACACACACACACACACACACACACATTTGCACACATTGATTTACTATGCACACACACTGAGAGAAGCATGCACTGCACATGTGCCACAGACTTAGTCAGTCACTCTCAGATACACAATGGCAGGCTTACAATGGCTGATCCACGAGATATGTTCTGCGTCAGCAAAGACATTTGAATTTCACGGCCAACATTTACCTTCACACAGCCTTTAGCTGAGGAACGTTCAGACTTACTGTACAATTCCTGTTTCTTCCATGTGTCAGCGTTTAACACACAAAGGCAGAGGTTACTTGGACTGATGCCCTATTATTAAAAAGAATCAACTCAAAGTGAGAGAATGAAGTAAACATGTAAAGGTGAACATTCCTGCAACACTATTCAGCTGGCTTTTTGTTCTTCAATATGTTCTGTATCTAACTCTGTTAATCTCTTTGATAAAGGCTGAAAGGTGGTGGAAAGAGGCGCGTGGGCTGCACCACTCCACAAGCGTCCTAGCCTACGTACTGTAGATTTGACTCTGCTTTTTGTTGTTGTCGTTTGCCCTTATACAGTACAATAACAGTACGCCACAAAAATGGAGAATGGAACGCAAGAATAAGTCGGGTGAAAAAAACAAAGTCTGTGTTTAATTCAGCACTTGAGCAGATAAAACGGATGGTGAAGGTCCAATGAAAATCCTTAATAATTTCCAGAAGGACGATAAGAGGATGAAACCTCTTATGCAAGTTGATATGGCTATTTGTGTCTGAAGTCTAGATCAATCATGTCAAGATTGTAGATATGCATTCAACCAGATTCCAATTGAATCAGATATAAAGTCGGTGGATGAGACCCACACAAGTCTTTACACTCGCTCTAACCCCCTATTTTCCACCATGCAAGTCTGCACTGCGTTCTGGAGACGCCGCGACCTCCGCGAGCAATCGCAGCCATTCAAGTCAACGCGAGCTGCAGGATGTTCCAACAGCCGGGCAGGAAGTGATACTGCGAGAGTATCCAGTCAGTTTACCAAAATACACCCCCCAATATCGTACACCTCTCCTCTACAACACCACAGATGACGAGAGATTCATCTTGGAGGTGGAAAAACATAACAAGAACTTTTTATAAGGACAACGGCAGAAAAGAGAAGGCATGGCATTTCATTACAGGAGTCCTTGGAGTGGAAGGTAGATACTAGCTTAATAACCACGTGATTGTTCTGTCAAGTACTTGTAGAGACAATATAATCTGCGAGTCGGGCAGCAAGACGCATCCGCTTCTGAGGCGCTCGCGGTGTAATATGGCGCGTGGCGGAGGAATGAAACCAAAACCGCACAGCCGGAACGCAACACAGACGCACCCAGTGGAAAATCCATTACTTATAGCCCAGTCCTCAGTTGTTGCACGATGCCCTTCCCACCCTCATCTTCACATCATAGGTCGCTGTCGCTGCTATGTCACCCGGATCGTTGGTCTGATTGGTTGAAGGACTATCCAATTTCGTACAGAGTCATCTGAACTATGCCCGTTGGTCACGCCTCTTGTGCAGAGAAAATACAGAGCAGACTCCCCAGACTAATGTTCAAACTTAAAAAATTTAGCTTAGTCTGGTGATAGCCAGACTAAATGCCAATACCAGTACCCCTTAAAGTGATACAGATACCAACAGAGTACTTCTTTTTGATACCCATCACGTGAGTGGAAGCATGTCTGCACGCCGAACTGCCAACGCCGTCCAATACACCTAGGTCAACTTCACCACACCACAGGCAGTATGGGTTGTAGCTGCTGCTGTAGTGAGCCAATCACATAAAAAAAAAAAACATACAAATAGTACATTTTTCAAGATATATGAATGCAAGTTTTGATACTACTTGGAACTGGGGTTTTTTTCGGTCGATAGCCGATACCCAGCTTTAAAGTCCACTATTTACAGTTTGAAGGGGGAAAGTTTCTCTGCGCTCCCCTCAGGTCTGAATTTAAGACGTAGACATACTAGCAGCATTTTGTGACAACTGGAATTGGAATCCAATCGTGGTCCAGTATGCAACTCACAAATGTGTGATGTGGACGCTTGAAACCTCCAGTTCTCATACACAAAAAATTGTACGTGTCTTAAAACACGTCTGGAGGGGTTCCCAGCAGCTGTTTTCAGCAAAATGGCCCACTGTACACTGCCTGCCCAGCACCAAACGGCAGGCAAAGTTAGCAACTAGCTGGTGAAGAAAGTCAAATATCTAACAACTTGAGAGCTAAAACGAGCATCAGGTGATTGGAAACATCATTGCAAAGGGATGGTGACATTACTCCATGTCTGCTAAATTTGCGAATAGGCAAATGTTAAAGGTATAGTGGAGGATTTTCTTTTTCCGGGTGGATCATCAAGACTATTGGTCCTCCTAGTTGTCAATCATTCTGGGATATGTTTACGTAAGGCCGTAGACCATAGACAGTATATAAAAGCCTCCGACCGCGGCGCTGCCTCCCCGCTCTCAGCAATAGCTTGTTTGTTGGCCTGTAGCATGCTAAAGTTAGCTATAGAGATGCTTTTCATAAATAGATTTCCACTTAGCGGTGGTGAGTCTGACATAGTGGAAAAAGTGCAAATCTTCTTTTGGAAAGGAGGCTTGTAGAGCCATGCCGACAGCAACTTATAAACAGAGCGTGCACGAGGAGAACTAGGCTCGTGCATGCTCTCTCGTGCACACGTTTAATAGGCGCTCTCTGTCCGGAGCAGGTAGGGTGTTGCGCATGTGCATTTTTTCAAAAAGTGGAGAGGGCGGTTCTTTTCTAAAATTCGGGAAAATCCTCCACTATACCTTTAACTAAGGCATCGGCCATTACAACTTTTTTTAAAGATGATTCTTTTAAAGTGCACAGTTCTTAGAGATCGACCGATATGGATTTTTTAGTGCAGATGCCGATACCGATTTCTTTTCGATGACCGATACAGGCTGCCGATTTCTTTGAGCCGATATTTGGAGCCGATACTGCTTTTGCTCCCTCAATTTACATCATCAAAATGTAAACCCTGCCACACTGGATTTGTTTTCAGAATCTTCTCTGCCATTTCTTTAAAAATAATAAATAAAAACACAGATCAGCGTCACTTCTGCAATCATCTTACATTCATATCACCCAAATTATGTGTGCAATGTGCATCATGTGGATGTGTGCACTGCATATGGTTAACTGTGCAAGGGTAAAAGGCTTTCATCAACATCTACAACACAGCCTTCATGATGCATTGCTTGCCGACATATTATAAGACAGATATAATCAGGTCATCACAAAATGTCCTTTGTCAACACATTTAAATAATTTAAGAAAACAATAAACCTGAAAAGTAGCCATTGAAATAAAGTGCTTGATTTGTAATGTAAGACTACCATGGTGCTAGTGGTGGAGGGACAGTGCATGGTCTGCACGTGACCTGCAGCGTCTCCAGCAACACAGAGCTGCCTGTGGACGCCTGTCTGTAAATAATGCTGGGAAAAAACTATTGCTGAACGCAGCAGCCGCGTATATACATGTAAAAACGCAAATATCGGCCCAATATATCGGCCGGCAGATAAAATCCATCTATCACTACGTCTTCTCCCTTCAACTGACCAAAAATATCAGAATATAGCTTTGTAGCTTTTGAGATATGTTCAACTTTCAGCATCAAGTTGCACTGCATTAATAACGGGACGAACAGGAAGATGCAATGGATCTTCAATGTAAATTATGTTGATGCGGGTTCATTGGTTGGACTAGACGTGCACCTGCTACAACTAAACCATTGGCAACTGACAAAAGAGGGTGCAGCCTATAATACACACTTTTTTGCACAGGCTGCACCCACTAAAGCATCAAATGTATGTGTACATTTGATGCTTGAAACCTCAAATGTACATACGTGCATTTGATGCTTTAGTACAATTTGCTATACATACTTTCCCTATATATAAATAAGTCACAGTTGGACTGTGTGGTGAGTATTTTTCCAAAGTGATACTGTACTTTTAGTCTTTCCCACTGCTGCTATTTTTTGCTGGGGACCCCCTGGAAACCTCCCTAGGGACTCCCGGTGGTCCCTGAGCCTTAGGTTGGGAACCCTACATCCAAATATGTGCACTTTGTATCTCCCCATCCTGGAAGTGGCCATGTGCTTCCGGGGTTGCTCGCCACAACATTTAAGCTGCCTCTTGTCCCTGTCATCACTTTTAACACACTCCCAATTGGTGTGAAACTTTCTGCTTCTCCTTCCCAAAAAAATGTCTCTCTAAACTGTCAGCTACCCGCCACCCCAGATGCCATATTTAGGATACAAATGTGAAGAGATGACAGCGTTGTAAAATGGTGCCCGTGCCGAGATTATAATTAACATTTCCAACCTACATCACTCTCCCTCCCACTTCTCCTCTGCTTCTCCCTATTCACCCACTCCTGTACAATAACTGGGAAAAAATGCAAGAAGAAAGGAGAGAAAGGGTGAAGGAAAAGAAAGGGAGATGGAGGAGGAGAAGGAGGAGGAGAGAGTCAGAGAGAGAGGGAGAGAAGAGGGAGACCAAAAGGAGGGAGGAGGGAGGGGGAAACGGCGTATGCTTGTATACAACCCTGATTTCCATTTTTTTTCCCAACTCGTAATGTATTTAATTCAAGTGAAACGTAATCATGACGTGTCGTGTCATTAATCTCCTCGCCGCCTCTCCCGTAAGTACACTGAGTCTTTACTTTCAACATATATCCTATATCTTCATGTATCTACTTGCATTTTATCCACCACTCTGTTTACATATACACTTTTATGCATGGTGGCATGAAACACCGGTGATAAACATTTCCAAAATTGTTGAATTTATTGCGACTGTTGTTGCCTTTTTTTTTTTTTCTTCTTTCCACGAGCAACACACGGGATAATGGCCAATATAGTTGTTGTTGTTGTGTTTTATTTGCAGTTTGGATGTGTACGTGTGTGCGCGCTTGTGTGCTTGAGTGACTGGCATGTATGTATGTAGCCGATGTATGTAACCGCTCCGGACCACTTTGCGTGTTGTGTCATGTATGTAAACCGGCGTATGTGCGCGCGTGGCCGACATGCATAGCCTCTGAGCTCTCCTATAGCCCGTGACATGACAAAAAAAAATAAAAAATATAAAACCCGGAGAAATGCACCGTTTCCCCACATATAATTCAGAAAACACTCGGTGTAACATTTGAAATAAGTCGACTCGGCAAGTCAACTCGAAATATAAAATGCGACTTTAAAATGGTTGCAAGAGCAGGAAAAGTCACTCGGAGTGTTTAACGATGTATTTTGTTTTTAATTCCCATAACTTTGAACCAAGTTCTGTTAGCGAGTAGTTATTTCTATCCACGCGAGGAAACCAGTTGTGAAATTCAGCAGCGCTATTACCTCTTCTTCTTCTTCTTTATCCCGTGTTAACCTCGCTTGAAAACGACGTTTGCCACCCCCCACCACCACCCCCCCTCCAAAAAAAGTAGCTTTCACTAAAAAAGAGGCACAAGTTCTCGGTGCGTAACGGAGGATTTCGATAAGCCGACGACATATTGTCCAGGCGTAAAAGTGGATTTTTTGCGTTAGCAAGTTGGTTTACAAAGCGTAATTTGTGGGTAGACGCGATTAGCTGGACTAATTCTTTTGTTGGACACACATTAGGCACTGTGTAGTGCATTGTTTTCGAGATAAGCACCGCTACTTTCATCTGGGATGTGCGCAAAAACCGCATCCACAGGCTGTAACAGTGTTTTATAAACGTTATACTTTCCCCACATTTTTACTACTATGTTTACTACAACCCGTTCAGTTGTCCTAACATCACCTCCTCAGAAAGTAGCATAGCAAGTGTGGCATGCAACGTTGTGGCCGTGTGTGTGCAAAACGCGTGTTGCCAGATTGCATTCTGGAAAAGAGAAGTTACCGGTTTTCAGCTCCGGGTTTTAAAAAAAATGTGCGTTTTTGGACTCGATGTCGCTTTTTGGGACTGATGTCGGTTTGGGAGATTGGCAGGAGGACTCGAGATGAAATCCATGATGGCACTTTCTTCCTCCCGTCCTCTCCCCTGCTCGCACACACTCGTCTTTTCCCCTCCCTTAATCTTTTGTATAGAAAATTTAAGAACAAAATGGAGCAGGGGAGAGAGCGATAGATAGGCTGACATGACACACACACGCCACCCCCGACTTCTCCAAACTACATCCCACTGTTTATGATTTTTAATCGCATTTTTTGGAAGCGGGATTGTGCGCGGACACCATCTGCGGGCAGGGCTAATCTCATTTTAGTGGGGGTGTTTATTAGTGCATTGTTTGTTGATGGTTATTTATTTCATTAATGTGCCTCTAATTGAGATGGCCGCGAGAGAGAAGAGGGGAAAGAGCGACTGAAAATGGTTGCACGTTATTGACGCACATCATAGGGGCGAGGAGGAAATTCCTCATGAGATAAGACGCAGACGTGTCATCTGGGTTGACCAAAGACACTCCTGTCGCTTTTTCTATATCCAATGGAATATGTTTAGGGATCCTGGAATGCCCTATTTTTTAAAATCCACCCAAAATGTCACACTTCTGAGAGCGTGTGCAGAGTGGAAGTAGGTTGACATTGCTGGCTTGTCCTATAAACAGGAATGTTGTGGGCTTCTTTTTTTCTTTTCTTTTCTTTTTTTTTTATTTTTACACACATATTCTCTAAATCAAATAAACCTTAACTACATCCTGTCTTAAATCCTCTGAGAGTTTAAAGCAGATAGATCATCTATGGAAGAAAGAAAGAGTCAATTAATTCTGTTGAAATTCTTGTCGAAAATTGAGTGACTTTTTGTAAGCACTGGTGGTGATATTAAAAAACTAAACCTGAAAAGAATCACCTCCCCGTTGGGGGAAAAGGTATCCCTCTACAGGTGCATCTGCTGTCCGACACGAGACGATGATTTCACGTTGCGAATAGGCGTTCTCATCTGGAACTCACTGTGCTAACGGCCGTGAACCCCTGGCCCCGTGTTAAAAAAAAAAGAAATAAATAAAAAAAGAGTCTGATGGTTTTGCCTCATTCAGACCTCTCTCTGCTTGTTGTGCTCAAGTAGTATCCTCCTCCTCCTCCTCCTCCTCCGCCACCATCAATGCTGCCCTCCTCCCCATCTTTGTACATGCTGTACTGTACTTGAAGGGGCACATACAACCCATCCAGGTGGCTCTTGAGGAAGAGATTGTATGTGAGGGAGAAAGAGACCGAGGGAGAGAGAGTAAAAAGGGAGAGGAGTGTAGCACCAATCAAGGCTTCTGATTGATATAATTGGGTCATTAGCACGCTGCGGGAGAGGCACCTGCTTGCCCTCAGTTAGGGAGAAGCTACTGCATTGTGACATTTTGAGACTGCTGAGAGTTCTGCTGCCTGCTCGGGATTAGCGTGTATTTAGAGCATTAGGGTCTTACTTAAATAGTACGCCACTTGTGCCACTTGTATTGAGTTTGCAGACCAGTTTCATACTGACTCTTACAATAAAGGGGTGGACAGGTAGATGGTTCGCTTTTTCTTCTAAAACCAGTCCCCTCCCGTGTGCGTTTGACCAAAATCAAAATCATCACATCAAAAGCAGAGCGAGCAAAGCGGGTCACAACACCAGCGGGTCAAGAAAAAGATAAGAGCCGCAGCAGTGAGATCATCAAGAGATGGTGAGCAGAGGGAGCTGAGAAGGTGAGTTAGAGAGGCAGGAGGTAGTATTCAGGCGTCAGTATGCTCCAACAGTGTCTGAAACGTCCTCCTCCTACACCTCTCCTATGTTCATCCGACAGTTTCCGTAACTTTCTGGAATTTACAATCCGATAAGCACGCTGCAGGTGGACAGGTCTGAGGAGGTGAGAAAGGCCCTTTTAAACTTCTCTCAAGCTCTACTTTTTTATTCACTATACAAATACTTTCGGCACTTTTTATGTGTGCAACTATGAACGCATTCTAGGAAAGTCTGCGCCGGATCAAGGTGCGCCGTTATTCCCCCTATTTGAACGATTATTCGGTCTCAGCCCTCTCTATGACAGCGCTTCACCCTGCCATTCAGAACAGCTACGAACGCTTTCATGTGGAGCACTAGTTGTTTTTGAGCATACTCTCACCTTTAGGCTCAAACGCCCTGACATAGGAAACTAAGTTACTTTCCAACCTTATATACATACGTACAGTCAAAGTGCCCTCGTGCAAGGTGCTTCGCCCCAAATTACAAGCCCCAAGAGGTGTTGATTTAAGTATGGACACTCCCATGTACAGTGGGGGTGGGAATCACCAGAGGCCTCACCATGTGATATCATCCCAATACGATGTCATTGCGATTTTAAACATATTACAATATTCTGCGATTTATTGCAATTTATTAGCTTTTTTCCAACTCCAAATTTTTCCCAATTTCAAACGATGTCCCCAAAAGGAAACTTTTTAAGCATCTGTTTTATCTAAAGAGATACATTTCTCTGTTTGTTCATCTCACTTCAATTGTATTGCTGCAAAATGGGACTGTCAAGCAGACAAACTGCCCAACACATACTGCATGTAATAATAGATCCATACTTGGCATCTGTGTATCGATACAGTATTGCCACAGAAAATATCGCGATGCTATTGATTCCCCCCCCCCCCGCACCCCCCCACCCTTGATGTACAGCATATACCGGTGTATAATAACAGTGTAATTGAGTGTGCCTGAAGCAAGGTGTTACTAAGAAAGAGAACACATGCTCATTAAATTTCCCCAGGGTAAAGAAAGAATCAGCCGGTGTTAAGTTTCTATTTTTCTCTATAGGTGTTCACACGTCTGATACATGTGATACACATATTACACAAGGAAGTCACGGTGTAGGGTCAGCATCCCCGGGGCTTGTGGGTAGTTGGCGTCTTGCTCAAGGACACGTCAGAGGAAGAGGGGTGCTTACTGCCGATTAAAGGTTTTGATTTTTTCATTTATTTTTTAATCCAAATTTGATCATTATTCAACAGTTTTCAGTACACATTTGGTTTTTGGATTATAAAATAAAAGCAACATGTAGGCGTTTGTTTCACCTGTGGGATGCATGGTTGCCCCTTCCTTTGTTTTTTATCTCTCAACCCCTGCAGGTGGGCTTCAGAGTGCACAGATAAGCCTGTCAGAGAGAACACATCCAGTGATTTGCTTATGACATTTGCATGCGCCGAACCAATTCTTCTTTTTAGGCCTCTATCCTGTAATCCTGAATCAAGACGAGTCAGTCGGCGCCTCCGCTCATTGGTTTAGACACAGCACGGCCTGCATGACTTGGAGCGAGAGCCTCGTTACTCTGCCGAGATGCTGTGATGTTTCCAGCGTTCAGATTCACTCGCTTAGATCTGGCACCGCCGCCGCGCTCCCACTTCGGCGCTCCGCGACTGCGGGGAAGTGTCGGCTTGTGTTCTCCGCCGGAGGAGGAATTCATTCAGAAAGAGCAGGAGCAACAGCTTGAGAGGAGATTGGGAGTGGAGGGAGAGTTAGAGGAGAAGAAAGGAGGTAAGGTTAGTCAGGAAGAAACGGAAAAAAAGCAGTAGGATAGCGTTACATTAACAGAAGTAGAGCGGGAGATCTAGCAAAAGCTGAGGGCAGATTAGAGTCTATGACTGAATGTATCAATTTCACAACTTCTCCTTCATCTGGCTCACAAAATACATATAAAAAAGGCCAATATATTGCTATTTCAAGGACAATTTTCCCCCAAAACAGCACACATGCCTGTAGTTTTGATAGCAATATTACTTTCATTGTCAGACCAAAATGATACACACAAGTTTCTGTACAAAGAATCCACCAGTCACATCTTTACAGTTAGTGGTGGAGGCACAGTGGGAGACTTCCCCCTTATCACTGCTGAAGATGAAAGGGGGAGGGGGGGGGGGGTGAGCCAGACAAAGTTGGAGCTAAGCAGGGAGTGAAGCAGGGGGTTCAGGGAAAGGTGAAATAAAGGAAATGAATACCGTCTGTGGGGAAGTTCGCCACGTGAGCACGCGATAAAAACTACAGGACCAAATAATACTGTACCACACAGAAAGCGGACGCCCCCTCTCTTCCTCCCTCAATCGCTCATCTTCTCTTTCATATGCATTTTTATTTTTTTTTTTTGCGGCCAATCTCTCATACACCCACTTATCCCCGAAGGACACATCACCTCGCACACGCTTCATCACATGAGAGTTCAAGTAATACAGCTGGAAGAAAGGTACACTCTGTAAGGATTCACTGAAGTACACACACAAAGACATACACATGCCTCCAGATACACAGTTTACTTTATGCCCTAAGGCCCAGGGCAGAGACCTTGGAGTTGTCTATTTTTAGGTACATGGAGAAGGACATGCGCAACAACACACACATAGAGGTACAGATAAGAACACAAAGGTAGTTGGTCTGTAATCTATTCCCTATTCAGTGTCCCTGCAGGCCAGGGTCCTCAACCTGTGGTTCAGGCCACCCAAGGGGATCACAAAATAAATTGTAGGGGTTGTGATATGGTGAACAAAGTTGCAAAGAAGAAAACACAAACATATTAATGCTATAGAAATTGAATAATTTTTTCTGTCTCCTTCCTTTTTCCTTGTGAAATACTGCAGCCCTCCTTGAATTATATAGAAATGAAACAACCTAAGAAGAGCAAATCACACTCTTATGATGCACAGACTTAATCATCAGCAAAGTATGCGAGGGCTTGCAAGTAGGCACTGCTTGGCTATAAAAGCTAAAAAGCCAAAAAGGTATAGGTAACGGATACAATACACAAACCCTCTTACAGACTATAACATAAATTACAATCATATCACACACACACACACACACACACACACACACACACACACACACACACACACACACACACACACACACACACACACACACACACACACACACAGTTAAAAACAACTAAGTGAAAGGTGATCACACCCTCACATTTATTTTTGATGTGTAGCATTCTGGCATGTACAAACATGCACTTAGCCTTCAAAATAAAACTGTACCACACTGTGGATATTTACACAATGACATCAAAACCCCCCAAAAATAAACTTGTCTGAACATATCACGCTCCTACTTTCTCAGCAACCATTTTATCACGGATGTGATGTATGACTCAGCAACCTCCCCTCTTTCTCTCTACACACACCTTGTGTGAAACAAGTGGAGCAATAATTATCAGTATTTAAACAACACAGTTGTTTTTTTTTGGAGGGGGGGGGGGGGGGGGGGGTTATGGGGTAGGCGAAAAAAAGAAAGTTGGCATAATTGACCTCTGTCATGAAAACTAATATCCAGTTAAGGTAATTCAGTACTTTACATCAGATATCTCAGTGCTCACAAAGTTACACTGTAATTACTGTAATGACAAAATCATGGCAATGTGTAACACAACAAGGGTATGCTTTTAAGCTGTCATTACTGTGCGAATTGCAATGATGTCAAACGGCTGCATGTACCGTACACTGCAAATTTCAGGGTCAGAGAAAAAGCAGGAGAGAAAAAAAATCAGTGTAAGAGCAGTTTAAATCCACTTTAATCATTTTTTTTCTCTCTCCATACTTGTTGTATCCAGTATCAATGTGCATCTTACATCAAACCTGACTATGATTTAGGTGGATTACATTTAGACCTCACATCAAAAATGCTTTTCCGTGATGATCTTTTAAAATCGGATCTCTCCTTCTCTCACAAAACATGCATGCATCTCTTCTTCATACATCCTTTAAACTTGACAGTTAACACCTTGTTGAGCACCTGCGCAATCTATTTGGTTGCATTTTCTGAGTGCAATTGCTTACAGAAGTACTTCAAATCTGCAGACTGGGAATAAATTGCCTTTGTTAGTTATGCGGACAAATGTGTCTTCGACCATGTTCCGGAGGTGGTTTAGGTGAATGGTTTTTCACTGCTTTTCTTGGTTCATTAAAACCTGGGTTTCATGTGCTTCTGCTCCACCTGATTCCAATCTGATTTCTGTCCCTCAGTCGCCCCCAACCCCCTTTCCTTGCATCCATTGCTGCACCTTATCTCCTTCTCTCCATCTATCCAAATTTTCTTTATTGGCATGACAGGGCCGGTGGTTGGCGACAGCCACCGTCATGGTGGAACAATGCGTTGTGATGGTGATATTCATATGATAATGCCATCAGACTTAACACTACTGCAGACACATTTAGATACCCAGTGTCCCTTTTTTCTATCTTTTCCCTTTCTGTATCTCTCTCTGTCTGGATGTATTGACTTTTCAAATGATTTTTAAATCTCTTGTTCTCTCTTCATGTTATGCCCCAGCCTGCCACTCCACCACTCTGATTATTCTCCTATTCTCTGTTCCAGCATGTCTATCTCTTTACCCGATTTTTCTTCCCCCATTTCCCCCTCAACACCATGCTGCAATCGCATTAACTCATTTTCTTTCACATGGCTTCTGACAATGTTTTTTTTTTAATGCTGCCCAGTTTTTAACTGCACTGTATGTTTCTCTCTGCCTCTCTTTCTTTCCCTCTGTCTGCCTCCTTTCTCATTTCTGCTCTTCGCCATGTTGGCAGGGCCCAATCTACCAGCTGATATCAGCATTCCCTGGCACTCTGCCAACTGGCAACACTGCAGGAGAGAAAGAAAGAGAGAGGGAGAGAATGAAAGAAAATTAGTGAATAATAGACGGAGGGAGGGAGGGAGCGAGAGAATGAGAGGGGGATGGGAGGAGTATGAATCGGGGAAAGAAAGACAGAGGGGAAAGGAAGACAGAGAGAGAAAGAACAATAATGGTGGATTAAGAAAGGACTGTCTGTATGTGTGTGTGTGTGTGTGTGTGTGTGTGTGTGTGTGTGTGTGTGTGTGTGTGTGTGTGTGTGTGTTTATGTGATTGATATGGTGTGATATCCCTGTGAGTCATAGCTGAGCTAAAATGTCAACCGGCTACATAAGAATCTCTGTCATCCAGGCTCAGTGACACGTACACACATACACAAATCCAACTGATCATATAAACACATATGTGACCATACCGCCACGTGAACACAAATATGGGCGACACACCTGCGAACACAGATGTTCCATTGTTTTGCCACAATGATTGATGACCTTTTGTTTTGTTGTGGCCGTCTCTGCTGCTTCTCAACTCCACCAAATGATGGACGAAAACAGCCGATGTGCATAAATCCATTCTAACTGCTGTGCACTCGAAATATTTGGGTGTGTGAGCGTGCTTGCCAAAATGCTTGTGTGTTCAATATGCTGTATATCACACTTTGCATTTCAGCTGACTCTGTTATCTGGGTTGACGGTTGCAGTTCAGTCAACACAACAGTAGAATAAGCTTACATTTGTACATTACTTAAACAAGTAACCATGACTAAGCAGTGTATGGGCCAAAGCACCACACCCAGGCTGTTAATTTAACAAATAGTGTTGTGCATAAGTGCATGCATACTGTACATGAGTGTGTGTGAGTGTGCATCTCTGTATACAGTCCTGATTTAAGAAAAAACGCTGCTACTGTATGAGTGCACAGGAAGGGTGTGTGGGGAAGTCAAAACATTGCGCGCCCATCCTGTTTGGGACAGTCCATGTCCTGTGGTGGTGCCCTTAAAACACACACACACACACACACACACACACACACACACACACACACACACACACACACACACACACACACACACACACACACAGACACACACACGCGCTAATCATCCCATATGTTCTAACAGTATGCTGGAGTGCATTGTGAACACATGCAGGAGGCAGAACAGGTGCACACCTGTTACACATTTAAGCGCATGCATACACCTACACAGACTGAAGAGTAAATGAAGATCAAATAAAGATTTGCTTTGTACTTAACATGTACATGCATTAAAACACATTCACACAACGCTGCTGTTATGAATATGCGTTTGATTTTCTGCTATTAGCATTTATGATGGAATGCATTCAAAGAGTCTTGGTGCAAATTAGTTTTTATCCTGTTTGACAGAAATCTGCTACCTGCAGTTCCTCACTCATTTAGTAAAATTAAGTCTTTAGTCAGATAATAGCTTCAATAATGTGCTAAAATGCGTAAAAAAATTGGCTGCAAGTTAATTTCAAGTTTTTTTTTTTTTGCTTGCTTTTGTCCCCAGAAAATTAAAGGAGGAGGCTGCCACAGAAGTGTGTCCCCCATCAGCCGAGACACTAAAGAATGGCATAACATCACACATACTTCTGGTAATTCTCTACTGTTTTCATATGCATTCATCCATCCAGACATATGAACTTGTTAGGCAAACTAAAACCATTTGTGTTACGTCTATTTCTTGGCCTTTTCCAGATCTGGTCAAGGTTATGTTACAGTTAAAGATAATTATGCACAACATGCAAATGTAACCTTTCCTCTAGGTTTTTTTTTTTTTTAAGTTGTAACTCCTCACCAGTTCCACTCACAATCTGTCTCTCTCTCCTTCTCTCTGTGTTTTGTATTTATAGAGGATGGATTCTCCGCCAGAGTGTGTGCTGTCTCTTTCTTGTGAGCAGCCCCAGTCTCCCCCAGCACTGCCATCCCTGGACCACAGCCCCCAGGCCTCTTTTCCTCACACCCAGCTCTCTCTACCCAACAGCCCTGTTGTCCTGCCAATTCACAGCCCCGAACCTTCCCCTCAGAGCCCGGACACCACACCTTATTTCCCCCTCTCTCCCTTCCCCCTCCACGGGGACAACAATCACCACGATGTTGATGAAGAAGATGACGCGGAAGGCCTGGATGGAGTTCCTCCGTCCCCAACCCCAGCTGTGGCTCTTTTCCCAGGAGGAGGGGGACAAGAAACTGCATGCAGCCCTTGTTTGGACTCCTCTCCACCAGCCACACCATCAGCCCCAATCCTGGGGTTTGGAGCCCTGGAGCTGGCCCTCTCATCTGGGCAGAGTGGAAACTGCAACGACGAGCTAGACCTCCAGCTGTTCCAGAAAGATACTGTTACCAGGGCGATACCTGGAGTGGGAGGGGCTTCACCAGGGCCTGCGCTCAGGTTTCCCTGCCATGTATGCGGAAAGAGATTCCGATTTCAAAGCATTTTGTCTCTTCATGCCCGAGCTCACAGTCTGGACCGAGACCGCCGAGCTTCAGCTCTATACCGGACTGGACTCCCCTCAGCACCCTTGAAGCAGCACCTCAAAATTCAACAGAACCACAAAGACTTAATCCAGAATCACAGAAGTCACCCAAACCAGCGTATACTGCCAGGGACTCTCATCCAGCATCTCACAGAAGAGGATGTTGATGATGAGGTCAAAGGTCTAGACAACGGCCTACAGACAGACCAGAACCCAAACTTTTTACTGGATGACAGCACACCATTGACCCCTCCACTTACAGAGGACCCTGTTTCTGTGACCCCTCCCTATTCTTCTACAATTGGGGAGGGTGTGTCTACTCCTATAGCGCCTACGTTTCGCTGCCATGCCTGCAAAGGAAAATTCCGTACGGCTTCGGAGTTGGCGCGCCATGTCCGTATTCTCCACAACCCGTATAAATGCACTCTTTGTCCTTTCTCTGCCAGCCAAGAAGAGAGCCTGGCATCCCATTTGCAGGAGTGCCACCCTTCCCCTGAGGTACCTGCTCTGCCACCAGCCTTCAATTCAAGGGGCATCATTACAACTCCTGATACTCCTGTGCCCACCCCGAGCCATACCCCAGCTCCAACCCCAAGTATAGCCCAGGTGACAGCAGCAGCTACAGCGGCTGCGTCCCCTGCACTGCCAGCATTTCGCTGTGATACTTGTGGACAGCGGTTTACCCAGTCTTGGTTCCTGAAAGGACACATGCGAAAGCACAAGGACTCCTTGGACCATAAGTGCCAGGTTTGTGGCCGTGGCTTCAAAGAGCCTTGGTTCCTCAAAAACCACATGAAAGTACATCTCAACAAGCTTGGGCTGAAGGCAGGACTGGGAACCCTTCAGGGACCAGGAGGTGCAGAGCAGCAAGCCAAAGGCTCTGCTAATAATCAGTCTCTCAACGCCCTCTATTCAAGCCTCCTTCTCGCCCAGCAAAGAGGTGGTAGAGGTGGACAAGGAAGATCAGAGAGAGAAACTGGAGGAAGAATGGGGATGGGCTCAAGCAAGTCAGCCATTCTGGGCTACCTCGGATTGCCCAATGATGGCAGTGGGGCCAGCTGCATGGAGAGACTTCAAGCAGTGGCTCAGGTGGCGGAGATGGGAAATGGTGGTGGTGGTGGCATTGGTGGCTCAGGAGTAGAAGGAAGAGGAGGGGGAGCAACTAGAGGAGGGGGCACAGGTGAGACTACCGCATCAATTTCAGAAGGAGGAGACCAGGCAACTTGGTGGCAGCTGGTGGCTCGCAGCTTGGCAGTAGCTCAGCAGCAGCAGCAGCAGCAGCAGCAGCAACAGCAGCAGCAACAGCAGCAGCAGCAGCAGAGGTCCCACCAGCGAGGCCAGCAACAAGGCCAGCGAGGCACAGGTCGGAGCTCGGTGATCACAGAGGCCGAACAAGTCAGAGCCTACCTTGGAGGCCTGAATCCAAGAGAAGAGTCTGGTGGAGCAGGAGGGCCATGGGAATGCCCAGACTGTGGAAAGCTATTCCGCAGCCTGCAGCAGGTGGTGGTTCATGCTCGCGTTCACACTCAGAGGCCCCAGAAAGGAGGTGGTGGTGAAGAGGAGGGGAGTGGTAATCGCAGAGGATCAGGGCTAGGAAGACGAGGCAGTGGTGAAGTGAGGCAGGAATCTCAGCTACACAGTGGTGGATCCCAACAAACAGGAGAAATGAGACAGGAATCAAAACTGCACAGTGGTGGATCACATCAAGCAGGAGGAGCTACGGGGTTTCACTCTGTAACCTCAAGCCTCAAAGGTACAATCACATGCTCTTTTCTCGATTTTGTCTTGTGGGTTGTGTTTGTTTGCTCACATGTAATGGTGATATTATCACAAGAGTATATTATTTCATAAAGTTTTTCTGTTGCAAATAGAAGCTCACATGGGGCCATTCACACCAGCTGTTATCTTTACATTTCTCTCCACTTGCAGGAGAAAATGGCTTGACAGCAGTCTCCTCCATACCTTCAGTTCCCACCAGGGAGCGAGTGCGTGGTAGAGGGATAAAAGACTGCCCCTACTGTGGTAAAGCCTTCCGCTCTTCACACCATCTCAAAGTGCACCTGAGAGTTCACACAGGTGAGAAACTGCTGTGAGTTTAACAAACCACATTTACTTTTTTAACCTTTAGAAATCCCTGGAAAGGTTTCATTGAGCATCCTGGCTTTAGCAGCGCTAGCTTTTTCCTTTTTTACACATTCACCCCAGAGAGCTGGCCAGCGCTAATCATAGCCCTCTACTGCAGGCAACCGAGCAGCACCACTGGAGCAACTCCTGGTTAAGTGCCTTGCTTGAGGGTATATTAACAGTAGTTTTTGAGGAAAAATCAAGCCACTCCAGGGATTAAATTTGGTTAAATTTTAGTAAAAGGTTCACATCTCTCACTAGTCAGTAAACTCACCTTCAACAAAGCTACAGTAAATAGAAAAAAAAAAGGCTACAATAAAAATCGTTTTTTCCAAAATGATCTAATAAATTGATTTGCCCAACTCTAAATTGTGCAAAATGAATATGGTTTGGCATAGTTTTTTTTAGATAAAGTATATTGATTCGTAAACATCATGACAAGGTGTAAATATGCTCACAGATTTCTCCACGATATTTTTTTTGCCTTTAATCTAAGATTCACATTCTCTGATCTTGTTTTTGAAACAAGTGAATCTGTAATTGTTCACGTTAATTCACCTCAAATCATTCAAAAATAATTCTAACTAAAGAACAGGACACTCCAGCAGACTCTTTTGACAGACTTAAAAAAATAAACAAAAATGAGAACAAATTTTTGGTTGATAAGTCAGTAGGACTGTAATGAAAATTGGGAACTCTCACAGCACTCACTCACACTCTTAATTAATGATCCATATTCATTTTTATTATTTGCCTTCTTCACTTGATGCATTTGATCAAAATTAAGACCAATCTTCCATTTTTCTGAGATGCCACCATTCGCCAGCAACTGGTAACTGGAGCACATCCAAGTTTTTCCAGCAAGACAGTGCCTAAAATACATTCAATGAAATCTATTTAATATTGCCATTATGAAAAATTGTCACATCACTGCTGTATTAGTCATGATAATGTACAGCTATTTTTCTAATGCACTATTGCTTCTTTGTGCCATCAAGTGATTACCACATGGTCAGTAATTCAAGTGAAGGCATCAAATTATAATAATACTCTCTTGATATTACTGTACTCTTGAGATTATTGCCCCTTGAGATTTCTATCCCATTCTTTTTTACTTCAGCAACATCAAATTGTTCATACTTTTGCATGTACATCTGCATTTATTAATAGAGCTGTGTTCTTTGTGTCTTCATTTTTTCCCTCTTGTGAATACAATCATTTACATTTTTCATATGTAATGTATTTCCTGCTGTTGATATGCCTCCAGCATGATGCCCCATCCTCTTTATCCCTCCCAGCAGTGTAATTTTTACATAAGTGGTGGAATACTGCCATCTCCCTTCAAAATGCATAACTACATCTCCCACTCACCACTGTTTGAAGGACCATGCTACTTATTTTGCAAGTTACTGCACACCATGTTTTAAAGAAATACTCTAGCGTTTCAGATTTCTTTGTCTGACTCAGGAAGGCAGCCATTGTCTTCTATTAATTTACTATGGTATAAACACATATTTAGGCTATATCAATTTGCAGGCTCTTGAAACATGCCATGTGTAATCCATCACAGACAATGTTGATATATATATATATATATAGCCTATATATATTATTTTTTCTACAAAGGTTACTTTTCAAAATGGCTAGCCCTAATATAACGTTTATGTATGATTTGTTGTAAATGAGCTAAAACATGCAAAATCAGTGGTCTCTTTAAGCTTCACCTAGGTCACGTGCTACTACTTGAAACTCCAATACCATTTCCCCAATTTTATTTTGTCTGTCTTATTTTTTTTTAGGTGAGAGACCCTACAAATGTCCCCACTGTGACTATGCCGGTACCCAGTCGGGCTCGCTGAAGTACCACCTCCAGCGGCACCACAGGGAGCAACGCAACGCCTTGTCAGCCTCCTCTAATTCTTCCTCTAGTGGTCTCACCTCCACTATCCACAGTCTGACCTCTGGAACCTCTGGACTGGCCAAGCAGCGCCGATCCCAGCTCAACCACTGCCCGGTCAACCGAGGCCCAACCGACCCCACCTCTCAGCCCAGCCAGCAGTCCTGGCTCCTTGGAGTTCCAGACCAGCGAGAGCATCGGAAGGCCTTGGCGGCTCTAAGGGATGTCGACTTGGAGACCCAGTACAGGTATCTGTCTGGGGTGATGGGGGCCATTTACCAAGGTGGAATGGAAGGAGGCTGGATTAGGGAGTCTCCCCCAGCAAAGGCCCCTAAAGTGTCCCGTCGTAAGCCCCTTACTACTAGCCGAATGGTTCAGTCATCGAGTGACAAGGAAGGGCCTGTGCTTTCAACTCAAGAGGGGGGTTTTGAACCACTGGATCTGTCCCGTCGCCCCTCACCTGGCCTTGGAGGCATGGAGGAGGATGGAGGCATGAGTGTAGGGGAGGGAGGAGGTGTTGGTGGTGGGGATGGTGGAGGGGATAGTTCAACAGGGATCAAACTGAGCCAGTGTTTGTTCTGCCCTTTCCGTACATCTTCAGCAGAGCTGATGGCCATGCACCTGCAGGTCAACCACACTAGTAAGTCCAGGCGCAAAAGAGCCCCTTCTACCGCCTTGGATGATGATGGAGCCCCAAAGGCCACCAAGCCCCGGATGGATCAGTCTGATCTTGACTCTCTGACAATATGGAGGCATGTGACTGAGGCAGAGTCCCAGGCACCACTCGGGGAATGGTCCTCAACGCAGGCCAAGACCCTGAATGGGCTCTCTCCAGCTACAGAAGACCATCTGGACGACATCCTTGACGACCCAGACGTGGCATCAGTATCCAAGACTGTAAGAGACCGTCTGGCACTCAAGGGAACGATGGAGGAGGACGAGGAAGAGCAAGAGGAGGAATTGGAAGATATTTTGGAGAACAGCAGTCTGGAGGATTCCGAGGACCAGGATCTGAGGATGTCCCTGGCTCTTTCACCAGCCCTGAGCTCCAACCACATGGTGGGAGAGGAGGAAAGAGTCTTAACAGATTAAAATCCTTTGGGATGACATCATTTAAATTGGATAGATGGGTTCAATGTTTTCAATTACATTTGACACAGAATTGAAGAAGGGGCAGGTAGCTTTACAGAGCAAACAGAGGATTATTTACTCCTAAGGTTTTGAAAAGGACAGAAAGAATCACATCACATCTCTTATTTTCCCTCAAACATTATTCATCTACTTCAGTTCTGAGACTGTGGTCAACCACAAAATAAACCTCCTGTACAAAAGAACATAGATGCATCTTTACAGGATTTTGTAGGCCACTTTTTTCTCTTTCTTTCAAGCTTCAATCCAAGATGGATGATTTTTAAGGTGATCTCCTATTTGATAAATGAAAGAAACTTGTAAGATCTAGGGCATAATTCCTGCATCATTTCACACACATTTATTTCACACTAATAATGGACTGTTTATCCCAGACTACTATACTGACCAAGCTGAAGCCAGCTGGGAAGAGATGTTTTCCTGACTGACCATTGAACAGTTTGAAACCTCAAACTTCAAGTTCCTCCTCAACCCACACAGATGAGGAGTAAAGTTGAGTCGAGAAATGTTTTAAGCTGTGAATCTCAGCTAAGCTATTTGGTATTAATTTAAGGCATGAGGTAACTGTTGCAGGCCGCAAGCTTTCCCTCAAGTATATATCACTGCCTTGTTTGTCTGAAAAGTGTTTCTACAGTCCTAAAGAAAACGGAAACGTTTGTAACATTTTTTCTTTTTGAGTTAGTGCCTGTTCATGTACGTTGTCAAGAGAGTCTCTGGTATTCCTGCGCATTGAGGCTCTGATAGGTCATTCATTTTATCTGAATATACAGTTTAAAACAATTTAAGTACAATATATTGGTTAAAAGTGGTTCTAGGGTGTTGTGAATAGTTAAGTTGTAAAAGAAATGCTACATCGTAGCGTGATGTCCTCGACACAGACGGCAGATGTTTGTGGCTCAGCTTGAAAAGAAAACAAAAAAAAGTAGGTGATATAATGTACTGTATAATGCGATGAAAGAGGTCAAAGGCTGAGCGATAAAAAGGGGTCCCAGTTCAAAATTCAGTGTTTACAATGGCGCGGAACGCGGGTTTGGGTTGTCAAGGCAATGTAGATGCATCAAGAAGAACAAAACTCAGAGCGGGAGTCTGATTGAGCGCTGTAGGAACGTCGCCCAAGCCCCCGAACACAATCAACTGACACAGCCTTTTTAAAGAGACAGAGACTTGGAACAGGAACAGAAAGGAACAATCTCTCCATAGGAGAGAAGATACAAGGTAGACGGAAAAGAAACCAGTACCCCTGCCAAACAGGACTTAATCTGAGAAATGAGTACTCTGGGGGTATGGTGTCTTTTAGATGAGTAGATTCCCTCTCTTCTTCTTTTATAAGAAAAGACAAGACAATGGTAGGAGTAATTATTAAAACACTAACAAATGCATAGACATCCCAGTAGAATATGTGTAGCTTTTGTAATGACAATAAGAAGAAAAAAAAGCAGACTTTTGTTTATTTTCATTTCAAGACGCGTACAGAAAAAGGTTATCAATATAGGTAATATTGATTATAATGTTTGTGAGCTAAGACTAGTTGGAATGTCTATACAGAGCACTGTGCAAGGTTTGAGTTCCCAAAGTAGTCGTTTTTATTTTGACTTTATCGATAGACCAAACGTTTTTTCAATGGAAGTTGTCACTTTTTGTTGTCGTTTTAAATGTGTAAAGCTGTGGTTTTGATAGACTTACCCCATCGATTAGCCAAATCGGTCAATCAGTTGATCAGTGCATCTAATATCCAACCATTAAACTGGTTGTTAAAGAAAGTTCTCATTCAAAATACATCATTTTGTGTATACATCAACACATCTACCGCTATAAATGAAAACAATCAACCTCTTATAATGAATTCTTGTGTTTTGAAGAGTAAACAAAAAAATAGGAATCTGAGACAGTAATATCCCCTCACACTGGTTAGCAACTATTTATCTATATTGACTACTTTTGGATGGGGTATTCTGTGTTTGCAACCACACCTTAATGTGCATTAATGTGTTTAAGTTCCTTCTTTAGAGCACCTTATGAGTTTTGTAGTGAAAGTCCCTTAGTGGTGTCTCCTTAACAACTACTGTCAATGCCATCGTGCCTTCTGTTTCAAGCACTTCCTGGTGTATTTTGTAAAACTCACCAAAAGCACTTAGCCTACATCACACTCTTTCTTCCTCTCTGTCTCCATCCTTCCACTTCCCCTTCTCTCTCCTCTCTTTTCTTCCTCTTCTCCTTCATCACCTCCACTCATTTCCTTAATCCCTTTCTCGAGTCTTTACCTCTTGACCCCTCTCTCCTGGGGGAAGATGTTTTCATACCAGATTTCTCTCTTCTGTGCAGGCCTGTTCGGCCCTAAACAAGGCCACTAGGCCTCATTACAATCTAGCATGGCTAGACTCTTGAAAGAATGGACTACCTAACCTTTAGACAAGAAAAAATCATTATAGATGTAGGGTTGGACAACTTTTGGTCTTAAATACTAACCCTTTGTAAACCAAAGCCCAGGTCTAATGCATATTATCTCATGATGGTGCCAAAACATGTCAGAGGTGACACTAAAGCATGTTGTCAACTTAAGAAAACAAAATAATTCACTTCTCTCTTTCCCCTCTCTTTCTTTAACCCATCCTCCCTCCTTCTCTCTCTCTCTCTCTCTCTCTCTCTCTCTCTCTCTCTCATGCTTGCACTTCCTCCATGTCTTTCTCTCGTCCGTAAACTGTCTATCTCTAGCACCACTTGAAGGTGACGTGTACTATCTCGTATTGAGGCCTTTATTAGATTTTTATTTCAGTTTGTGTGGTGTTTGTTCAATGCCGTTGAGATGGAAAAATGCTCTTCTTATAATGATAATTATTATTATTGTTTTGGCATTATGGTTAAAAAAAAACAGCAAAAAAAACAAGAGAAATGTGTTGTTGAATGTTGTACAGATAGCACTAGAGATGTTGTGTTTTTTTAAAGAGAGCACAAACCTGAGTGATGGCCCCTTCTACTCCTCCCACCGGCAGATGGGAATAAAACAGCCTGCCAATCAATCTAGATGTCTAATGACAAAAATGTCCTCGGTGATGACAGGTTTTCAAAACAAAGCCTTTTGTCTAAGTAGCGTTCTTCTCTGGAGATTTGAATGCAAAAAGGCAGCCTTTGACTCAAACCCCATGCCCAAATGTCTTGCACATCCTCTCTAAAAGACGAAAGCAGCACTTGAGCCAATAGTTTTACTATTTGAGGTATGGTTTGATTCTTTCGATTTTGCCTATTTACTAAGAAACACATAGGTGACTTTAATGTGTGTGTGTGTGTTTTTTTTGGATCAAATAGTTCCAAATACTTCACCTTCATCACTGAGGAGTTTGGAACTATTTGATCCCCAAAAAATCCCCCATTTTAGAAAAGTGCGCCTAGTTACGGCATCTGTTAATTGAGCAAAGCAAGGGCGAGCTCCCTATTCAAACTACCTTAAAGTTCACAAAAAAAATAAAAATAAATAAAAAGCATCCTTGAGTTTGGTTGGAAAATAAAATGGCAAAATTCTCTTAAAAAAACTACTCCTTTTAAATGTGCATTGTTTTCAGCTGCCATACAATGTGGCTCCTTTGTGAATTTTCAAAACACGTGAAAATTGCACCTTATCTCCTGATCGTGAATCAGATGATTTCACCAAAAGGATACTAATTCAGTGGCTATTATATGGGCTGATCCTACACATACAGCATCTATAGGTCTGATCGTTTTGAAGGCGTCGCTTATTGTGAAATGACAAATCTTTACGAGGTGAGGGGACCATGCTGGGTTTGGGCTCTTGTGTAGTTTACTGCCATTGCAGTGAGGGAAAACTGATCTAACATAGTAGTGACTAATATGACTTTGTGGACAGATAAAAAAAAAATTTAAAAAATAAAACACATTAGAAATAAATAAACACAAACAAAATAACCCGGTATCTTGTTGTCATGTCTTTCTACACCCGATGCCATTTCTCTTTTTAAATTCTCACAATATATATGATCACATTAAACCCCCAGACGCCTCACTGTATGAATATGTATTTATTGCTTGTTAAACTTGTTTATGTGAAGAGAAGTTTAGGATGCTTCACTACATCCGATCCAGTCTGAATTACTGTAAGATGCTTCAAACTACTTTTAGACAAGGGAACTGTCTTGTGGCTTTGAGTGGAATTGCAGGAAGCCGGGACACCCCAGCTGAGGTGGTTCGGGCATCAGGTAAGGATGCCCCCCTGGACGAGTGCGTCCCAGGAAGGTGTTTCAGGCACGTCCATTTGGGAGGAGGCCTCGGGGAAGACCCAGGACTAGGTGGAGAGATTATATCTCCACCCTAGGGCTGGGCAATAACATGATATCGATATTGTGACATGAGACTAGATATCGTCTTAAATTTTGGATATCGTGATATGACACGATTGTGTAATCTTTTCCTGGTTTTAAAGGAACACGCCGACTTATTGGGACATTAGCTTATTCACCGTAACCCCGACAGTTAGACAAGTCCATACATACCCTTCTCATCTCCGTGCGTGTCGTAACTCTGTCTGACGGCTCCACCATTAGCTTAGCCTAGCACAGATCCTGGAGGTAACCGGCTCCAACTAGCCTACTGCTCCGAGTAAGTGACAAAATAACGGCAACATGTTCCTATTTACATGTTGTGATTTGTATAGTCACAGCGTGTACAAATAACAACGTCACTTGAGACACAGCCATCTTCAAACTGTATACAAACTGGGAACTATATTCTCAGAAAGGGAAGCAGTGCTACTTGGGCGGAGTGATACGCTGCAGCTCTGAGCAGAGCTATCAAGCATATCACTCCACCCAAGTAGCACTCAGCAGAGCTGCAAGCGTATCACTCCGCCCAAGTAGCCTCAGCAGAGCTGCAGCGTATTACTCCGCCCAAGTAGCACTGCTTCCCTTTCTGAGAATACAGTTCCCAGTTATACGGTTTGAAGATGGCTGTGTCTCAAGTGACGTTGTTATGTATACACGCTGTGACTATACAAATCACAACATGTAAATAGGAACATGTTGCCGTTATTTTGTCACTTACTCGGAGCAGTAGGCTAGTTGGATCTGTGCTAGGCTAAGCTAACGGTGGAGCCGTCAGACAGAGTTACGACACGCACGGAGATGAGAAGGGTATGTATGGACTAGTCTAACTGTCGGGGTTACGGTGAATAAGCTAATGTCCCAATAAGTCGGCGTGTTCCTTTAATGGCTACATTACAGGCAACACAACTCTGGAAAAGCATTTCCCCCTTTTAACTAGATATTAATTTCTACTCTTTATAGAAATATTTGGAAATACTATGGTGAATAACTCAATTCAAGATGAACTATAATAAGGAGAGTCTGGGGCCTCGGCAACAGTTTGTCATGCGTTGGACATGCATGTAATATTAGAAATCAGGGAATTTATTGAATTAGTATTCTACAGCAGTAGTTGCCAACCTTTTGACGCAAGTTAGAAAAAAAAATTTTGTACAGTAGAAGTATTTCTTTCGTCTCCACACAATCATGTTGTGACCCTTTGTAGAGGGTCCATCCCCCAGGGTGGGAGCCAGTGACTCAGATGGTTTAGGTTTGAAACTGTGAACCAGTCAGTCAATCAGGGGTTATTGCTCTTGCTGGAGGCATGTGAAAACCCTTCCAACTAGACACAGTATATTCATAACAGAAAATGTTTGCTGGATATAAAATATCGAGGCCTGGCCTAGATATGATGTTGCATTTCTGATGTTTCTTGAGGCAACAATGGTTCCAGTTACCATGGTTAAGTTGGCACATGTTACAAATGACAGCGTAACTGGCATCTTCTCATGTAATGTCTCAACAATTTGCAGGTTAAACATAACTCTAAATGAACCATAAGCATACATGTACAGAGGCTTAGAGGCCTTGTATGAAGTGGCTGTGGTAGTCATCCACACATGTACCTTCAGCCATTCTTCCTGACTACAGCAGAAATGCTGTCAACTATAAACACAACTGCGGTTTTCTGAGTGTCTTGAGGCACCGACCAATGAATCATTTCCAAATGATGTGTATCTGGAGAGAGTTTAAAGCAGACTCCCAAATCCCCAACTAGGAGTTTGGGGATTTCAGCATGTGATGATTTATGACGCAACATCGCCCTCCAGTGGAGAAACTTTGCTGTATGACATGGTTGATATGATCAACTCTGGATTATAACTATTAGTGACACAAATACATTGTAAGTAGGCTGGTAAGGTAGTAAGTAAGGAAAACAATAGCACCATTTAGTTTGTAAATTAAGTTTGATTTTGTGTAGCCCACGTAAAGAAATCCAGTCCAACCTGAGTAAAGTCAGCAGCACAAAAGTCCATGTCACTGATCAGTCTTTCAAAATAAAATCAAGAACACTATGGCTTTAAAAAAATATATATAAATGTTTGAACACGCAATTGACAGTGCAAACAGAAGAGACATTTTTGTATTATCATTTAATACCTATTTGATCTTCAAATTATTTTTGTTTCTGCCTTTATGGTTTAATAAATAGGATTTATTTTGAAAGTAGTGAAAGGAAATGGTACATTATTTTTGTTGAGCTTCATAAAAACTGGTATGTAGAACATTAAATCCCTCTTCTACTATATAGCCTACTGTTATGTTGAAGAGGGGTTGGTTATAAAGGTGCACCCTAAAGGAAATAAGGCCTCCATACCTTTTCATTTAATTTAGTTTGTGAAAAGACATCTCTTTTTAAGCCTATGGTAAAAAAAAAATAGATTTCCTAAATAACCAAATAAATATAACATATAAATTAGCACTAGGCTATTCGGTAAAAAAGGCAGAGTTAAATTCTCCAGGGTCATCCTTCTTATTATGTACCTATTAACCTACATCCCAGTACTAGGGCAATAGTCTGCTCCCTGGTGACTGGTTGAGACTGAGTGGGCGAGACAGAGAGAGAGAGAGAGAGAGAGAGAGAGAGAGAGAGAGAGAGAGAGAGAGAGAGAGAGCTCCTGTTGCCCATAAACCGCACCGTTACAGGCACTAAAGCTTCCGTCCATCATCTCTACCGGAGGAGAACTGAGCATCACTTCACTTCGCCAGCCCGCCGCCGCTGCTCGAGTCGCTCTCGGGGCATCCACAGGCAACACAACACTGTTAGATCTGTTTCCTGCAGCTTGTCCCAACACCCACTGCAGCACTCTCCTTCGGCTCGGCTTCGGTTCTGACGCGGGCTGAACACGGACAGAAGAGAAGACTCAAGTACACTTCTGCTGCAGAACTCCCCTCCGCGCGCGTTTCCAAGATGAGCGAGGTGAGTGCGCGCGTGTTAAAAAAACAAACTACAAAAAAAAAACTAACATAAATCATGATTGGTGTTATTGATGGAGTTTTTAACAATCGGTGCGGTTCCACAAGTGAGTTATTTAGCGCGCTGCAGCCAGCGCTCTCCGTCACTGGGCGCTGATGTCCTCTCTCCATCATAGTCAACATCATGCACCTGTATGGAATTAACCATGTCATTTCACTCCAGCAAGCATGCGCAACGCCATGTACAACCTGGTGACATTCCTGCGTCCACAGCAGTCTCACCGCTTATCTCACTCCACGCACCGCCATCCACCCCGAAAACCCGCAACCAAGCGTGCGGTTAAGAACACAATGTGTTTAGCGCAGCGCTCTCTCACACTCTTGCTTGGCTTTGGTCCCAAGTCTGACAAGAAAGACTGCAACGAGAGGCGACCAGCAGCAGTGACACCAGCTCACATCGCCAGTGGGCACTATGAACATCTGGTGTGGAGCGTGAGGGTTTCCCCAAAGTAGGGTCCGGGGACCTTGTCGGGTGGCCTTGTCCAGAAGGTCCACAAATTGGGATTTTTTTTTTATTTTTATAAGTTAAACTCAGTAGCTAGATGATACATAGCAATGATTTGTCATTTACTCCTCTTGCATGAGGGAGGATAATGACCCCCGTGCAGTACATTTTGTGATGCTTTACAGTTACCCTGTTTTTCTCTACATTTGAACCAATTTACTTTCTACCGATCAACTGCATGGGTCCTTGCCAAATTGGTTGCATATGCATTATTTCTGTCCTTGCATAATAGAATAGCATTTTCTTTTAACGATATGGGGCTCAATGGTGCAGGCTCAGTGCTGATGGAGGAAGTCTTGGGGAGTTGTTTTCATGTATTATTAAAGTAGGCTATTTATGGACACTTAACTGACCTTGATAATGCTGATGTGGTTGCAGGAAAAGAAAAAAACGTCACGTTTTGTTTGCCTTTCCTGGGATGCTTCACAGTTTTTTTTGACAATAGAGAGCAGAGCTAGTTACACTCACCAAACTGAAACTGTGTTTAAGGACGGCTTAAGTCTGGCTTACGGGACCCATGTGGTTCAGATGTCTGTTGAGGCTCTAGGTCAGTGCTTTACTACTTCTGGGATATTCCTTTAATCCAGGTTTAACCTGCAAGTTGACCCCTGAAGTAGCTCTCTAATGGAAAACAAAGGAATGGCGTATACGGTGACATCGTTGTGGTGTTCCTTTACTTTGGCCCTAGAATGTGTTATACAACCTACCAACTCATACAGTATAGTGTGTCTTGTCAAGAGATGCAGCTTTGACCTCTCAATAGATCAATTCCACATCGATAAAAATAACGCCACGGAGGTCCCCGCGGAGTGATTATTTTCACTTCTCTGTCACAGAAGTAGAGCATTGCTCCTTTGGGACCGCTCATCCTGTGCATGTGCTGTATTTCTACGGTCCCTGCCATTCACTCCTCGGCCCCCGGGCAGATGGGAAGCGTCAGTGTCTTTTGATACGTAGCAGATGATGCCAATGCTGCAGACGGGAGATTTGAAATGTGAACGCAGAATGATAGATAGAACACTTCTGCAGTTCACCGATAAATAGAAATCACTGTGGTCTGAAAACAGCCTGCGCTGAAGCCGAGAGCAGTGGTAGTCTGACATGCCACTTATTGCCTTCAGTTTGTCTGCACAGCTAGAAGAAGTGCATTTACTGATGGAAGAGTGTGATTCAATTTAGGAACATCTTGTTAGTTAGTTTCCAAGTTATGATGTCCTGTGACGTCCTTTAGTTATAACAATTATCAAAATTTCACCTGAAACGATCAGCCGATCAATCGATGACCAGCGAGTTGATCGACAGAAAATGAATGAGCAGCTATTTTGATAATAAATTAATCGTGGAAGTCATTTTTAATCAAACAATGACTTGTTCCAGCTAGTCATATTTGAGGATTTGCTGTTTTTTCTTTGTCTTATGTGATAGTAAATCAATAATTTGGACATTTTATAGCCCAACCGATTGATGGGTTAATCGAGAAACGAATCAGCAGATTGGTTACTCTCAAAATTGCAGAACAATCAAGTTTTATGTTAGTCGATTGTTAAAATCGACGTACTTATTAACGTCTTGCATACATTTTCTGTTCCCTTCAAGTAAGAACGGGCATTTTAAAAATAAAACCCATCCTCCTTTTCCATCCATGTTTGGCCTTAAGTGTTACATTATTCATACCATCTGAATGCAGCGCTGCGCTGCACAGCAGCTGACTTGGAGGACCTACAGTGCACAACCTTCTCACCAGCCTGTAGTCTCTGGCAGCCATTCGTGCCATCCTACTCGTAACGCGCGCCATTTGGACAGATACAAGTTGAACCTGTGACCTCATGCATTAGACTGCAGCCATGCCACAATCCCAACGGATGAGTCACTAAGTGGAGTGTAAAAAGCCTCTCTCGTTTATTTTATTTCAGTTTTGAACCTACTTCCCCCCTTACGTTGGATCATACAAACGTGAAAATTAACATAGGTCACATTTACTGAGACACAAATGTCCACTTCGGGTCCATGCACATAGAGAGCAAATAGGACGTGATTAACTCACACATGATAATTTGTCAAGCGTAAGTGTTAACAAGCAATGATAGCATGCAATTTATTACTACAAGAACATCCCACGGTACATACTCTTAATATGCACTTCCTCTTGTTTTAATTTGCGGGAGAAGATGAGGGTGTGTGGCATAACCCTTCAGTGTATCCGGCCTATCTGCGAGCTACACACAGTCTCATTGAAGTAATGGCGATGAGCTATCGCACTGCACCTTCCCACTGCTTTGACAGACTGTCTCCTCCAGCTGAAATCTTGTCACCCACTGCCTCATTTCCTCTTCTTTCTTTTCACGAGCTTCTATTCATCTCCCCCCTCTTAGCTTTTTTTTTCTTTCTTTTTTCCCTCTCCCTCTAAAGCCTTGACTGTATTCTCCTTAGCAACAGCGCGAGAAGGACTCATGCAGGCAGGGCATTAACACTGGCATGTGCACATCCGGGAGCTAACATATCTGCACAGCGTGAGGCACAAAAGAAGTCAAAAGAGAGAGAGAGAGAGTGAGGAAACGGGGAAGGGGCTTTTAATTAGTAAGAATACAAAAGTTATATGCAGGGAATTAAATGAGTTTTGGGGGCTGTTATGTAATACATGTTGCAGAGGTTCCACTTTTGACAGCTGTTCTGTGGATTTTCCTTTCATCCGTGCTCGCTCTTAAAAGCAGGACGGCATTAGGAAGAGAAATAAGAAGTCAGTTTAATACCAGTAATCCTAAAGGTGCCTTCAGATACGCACACGCACACGCACACGCACACGCACACACACACACACACACACACACACACACAAAGTGAGAGAAAGGTAGCTTTCTCATTATGCTGGTAATTATCACTTAGCGGGCTTACCCCTCACAAAAAGCCACCCTATTGGTAGCAAGCTGGCAGGGGATAATTACCAGGGTCTGATGGAGCTCGGAGGCAATCTGAAGCTAGTGAAGTAAAACTGAGAGAGCACCAATCCTTGTTTCTCTTTGTCAATCTGGCTCTCTCCATCTGTCAGTCCCTTCTCCTCTCTCCCACCCCCCCCCCCCTCCCCCCCTACCCCCTCTGTATTCTGTATCTTCCATCCCACCCGCGCCTTTCCCCTCCAACTGAGATTGTACAGCATTTGGCATGTCTGGAAATCACTGGCTTTCCCCTACTCCTTCATGGAGGTATAATCCTTTTATTTCTGTCTATAAATACATTTCTGCTGAGCTTTTAGAGGCTTTCTGCTGCCTCTGTCTCCTTCCCCCCCTCTGACAGCAAGTGCAGCACTAAGCCCTGTGTGTGTAAGAAATGTTCTGTATGTGTGTTTTCAAGAAGACACCATTGAGGTTTGAGCAGAAACAAGCACAAGCTGAGACCAGGGACCAGGAAAAAAGGTGTTTTTCAATTAAAAGAAACCTAAATATGTGCTGTCAGGCCCCTCGGTTGTTGCACCTGCTTTTTAGCCACTGTTTTTCTATCCCACCATCACACCTCTTGTCCCCTACTTTGGTCTCCTATCCAATCTCCTGCATCTGTTTCCCAAGTGGGGTGAAGCTGAGTGTTTATCTGATATCACGCACTGAAATGTGAATAGATGGATGTTTGATGACTGGGATGCGTGTGCTTTGAATATCAATTGCAAATTACTTTGAAGATGTCAAAGCCAGCGCTGCATCTTATCTTCTTACCAGCAGCACTTACTCCTCCGAACAAGCACATGGATTTTAAAATTATGAAAATAAGAAGAGACATTCATTTATTCGCTGTAAACTAGGATCTGGGATCCATACCTCTTTTTGAATCTATTTCTTAATCGTTTCGTCTAGACAAAAAATAGTACGTGAAGCCCAAGGAGAGTTTGTTTTATCTCACCAAACAGTCCAAACAACAAAAGATATTTCATTTACAATCACACAAAACAGAGAGACATTGTTTTAGCCACACTAGAGACCCTTTCCCACTGGCCAAAAAACCCACTAACACCCACTAACATCTGACTTGTATAGTGGGAAAGGTTACGATTAAATGACTGCAGTAATCACTAGGGCTAGAGCTGGGCAATATATTGATATTATATCGATATTGTGATATTAGACTAGACATCGTCTTAGATTCTGGATATCGTAATATCGTGATATGACATAAGTGTTGTCTTTTCCTGGTTGTAAAGGCTGCATTACAGTAAACTGATATCATTTTCTGAACTGTTCTAACTGTTCTATTATTTGCCTTTACCCACTTAGTCATTATATCCACATTACTATTGATTATTTATCAGAAATCTCATTGTGTAAATATTTTGTGAAAGCACCAATAGTCAACACTACAATATCGTTGCGGTATCGATATTGATATATTTGGTCATTTGATTTTAGGGCTGGGCGATATATCGATATTATATCGATATCAATATATGAGGCTAGATATCGTCTTAAATTTTATGTTGTAATATCCTGATATGACACAAGTGTTGTATTTCCCTGGTTTTAAAGGCTGCATTACAGTAGAGTGATGTACTTTTCTGAATATTTTGTGAAAACACCAATAGTCACCACTACAATATGGCCACAATATCGATATCGAGGTATTTGGTCAAAAATATGGGGATATTTGATTTTCTCCATATCGACCAGCTCTAGTAATCACAGGTATTTATCGGCTCCAGCTCCGATCGGCAGTGATGGAGATGGACATTATTTTGCGATGCTGTGGCGCTCGTCGCCTCCGTCGGAAACTTCTGCGACTCTTTGTCAACCCAGCCACAAAATCCCTACCATCTCCGTCCGGTGCTCAAATATCTTTCCAAATAAGTCGGCACCGAGATTGGAAGAGAGACTGAATAAGTATAGAAAGGAAGTAACCACCATAACATTTTCACTTTCCAGTGTTTACTAACCCTGTTTTTCGGCGCGTTTGTGACGAGAAACGCGACACACCAGAAAAAGAAACAGAGAGGCATACTCTCTTTCTGGGTTGTCCCGTGTTTAACCTGGCATATATGTGCTAATATTGGGGGAAAAGGGGGTATAGTGGTGTCGGGTGGTCAGTCCACCATCTAGCTCCTGACTGAAATATCTATTAAATGGATTCTAATGAAACATTCATGATCTTAAGATCTAAATTTTCTTGACTTTGGTGAATTTTCATCACCGGCAGGTTAAAGGTTACTCTACTCCAGTGAAATATTTTAAATCTGCTACTGTAGATTGGCACAAATATGTTTTACAGACGATTGAATGCCCCCCAGACTTTTCCTCTAGTGCCACCATGGTTGATAATTCATTCAAAACTGCCAATGTCAACTAGTTTTTTTTTTTTATTTAACCTTTATTTATCCAGGTAAGTCGATTGAGAACAATTTCTCATTTGCAACGACAACTTGTCACATTCACACAGTTCCACATTCATACCTGGAAGCTGCCCAGCACAACCTCAGTCTGATCTGCTGGCCACTGAGCAGCTCCACTGGAGCGGTTGGGGTTAAGGGCCTTGCTCAAGGGCACCTCGGTGGTGGTAATGAGGGAGGGACAAGCGCTGTTCTTTCACTTTCCCCACCCAGATTTGATCCTGTTGGTCTGGGGATTGAACCGGCGACGTCCCGGTCACAAGCTCGCTTCTTTAACCTCTAGGCGACCAAAAGCATTATGCTCTACTGGTGAAATATTTAATACATGCCCTTGCCAAAGTGATCGTTAAATAAAACTGCAATATTTTAAAATCAACAGCTTCTGGTGCTTCTGGTTCTGGCTTTTTTTCCCTATTCTATACCAAGTCCTCTTACACACAATGTGTGTCATTATCCTCATCTACCCCCAGGAATCATAACTATTTCTGCATTGCTCTCTCACAACTCAGACCCACACCCACTGACTTATATAAAGCCATTAACTGGCATTGTGCTATTTATAGTGGGCAGGTACAGTGGGTTTCAGCACGAGGAGGTTGTTATGAACAGAAGATGAGGGGAGCTGAGCTGCAGAATTTAACAGATGGAGGAAAAATAAAAGTGGTCGTAAAGTCAAAGGAAACACATGGATGTGCAACGTGATGGGTTTTTTCTTTAGTCCTACATAATGTTGATCGTGTTCTCTTCACTTGGATTCAAAAATGTTGACTTTGAGGGACAGAGAGACGGATTATCCTACATAAGAGGACCTACAGCATAGGTTAAGCTCTTAAAATGGAGGTCGTCGAGCTTTTGAAGCCAAAGGCACATTTAATAATACAATGCATTCATGATAAAAAAAAATGAATCTTGTCATCAGCACTCATTCTAATCACATTGGAGCCTAAAGTTCATTAGAACCTACAGCCCATCAGAGTCAGTAATTAAGATCGAAAAGCAGCAGTTTGAATGAACAGAACTCCTGGCTGCATGGATCACCCAGAGAGCTTCACAGCTTGGTCCACTTAATGTACAGTAAGAGCAGCTCTGAGCAGATGTTCAGCTCGTACAATAGCACACACTCAGCAGCACCGACGCACATCTGGCTGCCCGGCCGAACACAGAACGTTAGCTCTGAGTGTCCTCAGAGGAGGCGGAGGAGGACAGAGAGGGGGAACACAGCGTAGATGAGGTGGAAACGACAACTGGGTGGGTGTGAAATTGAAGGGTAGAGTGCAGAAGAGGAGATGAAAAGAGAGAAGAGTATGAGTCCGCCCAGGCTTAAAAAAACATAAGCACTCGTTGAAACTATAAGGTGGATAAAAAAAGCCCCTGGAAGGGCATGTGTTATGTAAGAGAAGAGGAAGAAAGAGGCAGAGATGAATAGTTGTAGACAAAGAAATCCCCAGCTAACTAAAAAACACTTTCCTCCCACGAATGATGCATCCTCCCTGTGGACCAATCAGTAATAGATGCGGTACGTCACCTTATTTTGGCACGTAATTATTGCATCCCCCTCTGGGCTAGTTAGCGCTTTTGCGGTACCCATTTATCTTTTAGGCCAGTTTCCCAAGACGTTATCATTTCATCAGTATGCAGACACGGAAATAATGTTTTCTTATGCATGGGACTGAACTATCTCATAATGTCTTTATTGTCCCGTTGTTGTTGCATAATGTAGTTGGAGTGTATCTTATGTTCATCATGGAGACATTCCTCTTAGCTATTACAAACTTTATTATGATTGACTAAAGTAATGTTGGACCAATTAGTCAACTGGCTGGCTTTAATGAACTTTAAGTGAAGGAAAAGGTCGTGGGTGTGCTTACGGTTCTGTGACGCGCGGGAAGAACGGGACGGTTGGGTTTAAGAAAAGGTCGTGGGTGGACTTATGGTTCCGTGACACGCAGGAAGAATGGGTTTAAGAAAAGAAGAATGCGACTAGGGCTGGGCGATAAAACGATAACGATATGTATCGCGATAGACATGTAATCAATATCAATAAAAAATGCGCTTGATAAAAGTTCGATAATTTTTTTTTTTTCTTCGTCGGAAGAAACCAGAGGTTTCAAAGCAAGTTTGGTTGCATGAACAAAGGCACTCGCTCTCTGGTAGCCTAGCAACGTAGGGAGTGACACGCTAACAGCCAATCATGTAACAGTATTGTGTTTGGTTGCGCCATATCGTTGTCTCGTGTTGGATTCTTCAATAACAGAACCGGCGTGGAGTGATAAGTGGAAAATGCGTGAAGCAGCGAGCGCGGAAGTTCTTGATGAAACGGGAAACGTCAGCTCGCCAGTATGGCAGTTTTTTGGATTTTATAAGTCTGACCGTAGTCAGACCAATGTCGTCTGCAAATTATGCAAGACCATCGTCCGCACCGCAAACCTGTTTTACCACTTTAGCCGCGCTCACCCTTTGGAGCACAGCCGTGTTCGCCAGCAACGTCCAACAACATCTGCAGCTGGAACCCCGCACAAGCAGCAGAGCACCACGGAGAGGTACTCTCAGTGCCTTATGACTGTAAAAGCTAAACGGTACAAATAAATAACGGAGGCAGTGGCATATCATATAGGCAAAGACATGCTTCCGCTGAGCACCCCCCCACCATGTACGGTTTAGGCTGTACCGTGACTGTTAGACGGAGAAAAATATTAACTGTTTTTTATGTTACAGATGTAAAGTCTACCTCAGTTTTATTTCAATTTCTCCTATGTTTACAAAACACTGCACATATTTTAAAACACTTCATTCACCAGAAGTGTTCATTGTGATTTTAGACTTATGTTTCCATTTGAATTATTTGAGTGTTTTCCATGGTTGTGTTGACATTTCTGCTTTTATAACTGAGGATTATAATCGGAGGAAGGTTAAGCTTAAAATAAAAACGTTTAAATTGAATAAATTTTTTTCTCCTGGTCCTTATTTTAAATAGGTCATAAAAAATATCAATAATTATCGATATCGACTGATATGAAACACTTATATCGTGATACAGTTTTCAGCCATATCGCCCAGCCCTAAATGCGACTTTAGGAGACTTGACACGCGGGACATGATCCCCGGTCTCCCGGGTGACAGTCCTGTGTTTGACCCATCCAACACCCCAACCAGCCACCTTACGTGGATTTTTGGGCTTTCATATTACTCGCTACCATAGTCGCTCCTAATGCTACGTCATCTTCTCATTGACTTTACATTGCCACTGTTATCCATGGTGGCTACACGGAATTTTCACACATTCCGTGCCACCACCACGTAATGCGGTGTTAACAGTTTGTGATCATTTCACGGAATTCTGTGAGACCAGGCTGTACTGGTCTCACACACTTTTACTGATATGTTTGGGAGAGATTCTTACAATTGTCAATGGACATAGAGGCCTTGGTAAGAATGAACATACAAATTACAGGAAATCTATCAACATATCCATTAATTATAGTATTCTGTGATAATAAACTGAATATCTTTGGGGTTTTATCTGGCCAAAACAAGCAACTATAAAGTCAACTTCGGCTCAGCAAAATTGAAAAATGTTCACTTTTCTTCTGGCATTTTATGGACAAAACTATTAATCAGTTAATTGGGAACATAATCCACAATAAATAAATAATGAAAATGATCCAAACAGCCCTAAAGCAGATGGACACAGAGATGATTCATAGTCCCCAAAATGATGACTCCAAATCCCCCTCCAAAAAAAACAACCAACAACTCCACTAACAGTAATAAGTTTGAATTTCACAAAAGACAGGAAGAGTGGGATGGGTTGTGACTTAATCATCCCTGACAATTGCAAGCAGCTCTCTAGGACCTTATATAACTCATTTAATATTTATTGTGTTTATTCCAAGGAGACTTGGCTTTGAGATCAGGGGCGGGTGGAAAAAGGTTCCAGCCAGGAATGGACAAAGAAATGAGACAGAAGTGTGAGGAAAACAGCTTGGAGAGGTGTATTCCCCAAAGGGAAACTGCGTTGTAAATGAAGTGCGCCACTTTATCTGAGAGTAGGAGAGAGGGGCAAGTGTTTCTTGCCTTTGTATATGTGTGTTTGTACAGTACGAGCATATGCGCGCGTGCCCCCATCTGGATTCCATTTACGCCTGCCGAGTCGTTTCTGAATAGACCGTGTATGTTCCAATCTTACTCACTGAGCCAGTCTGCCAGCTTTTTTATATTTCATCACCCTCTTGCTACAATGCATGTCTCTTTCTCTCTATTTTGCCTCCCTCTTCCTCCATATGTGTCTTTCTCTCTCTTTATCACCTTCAGCAGCTCCCCAGGGCCGGCTATTAAATGCTGCAATCTGTCTCTGTCTCCCATCCATACCCTCCCTCCCTCCCTCCCTCCCCTCTTATCCCTTCCTCTCTTTCTCTTAGTCTTTCTCCGAGGCTCGCCACTCATGAATCACAGCGCTAACTACATGTAAAAGAGGGAAATCCCTGACTAAAAGCAGAGGGTGGAGGGAAGGAGAGAAAACTAGTCATGTGTGGCTTAAGAGGGAGGAAGTGGAAAGGACCAGAGAAGAAGAAGAAGAAGAAAGGATGAGACAAAGGATGGGTAGATGATATGAGGATTATCATACCAGGATATTAGGGTCGGAGGTCAATTTTGAACTTGATTCAGAAAGCTATTATCTCTGACACCATTAGAAGCGGAAATGTTTTCAGAAGAAGAAAAGTGCTGAATGAGAAGCAAACAAGGTGGCTCTACTTCACATTAATACAGTTACTTTCTAACGGGAAGTAACATTAATCTGCTGTCGATCACACAGCAGCTTCACTGGAGCAAAAGGGGGTTAAGTGCCCTTCGAAACTAATGGTGGTGGGAGGGGGAAAGTGTTTCTGACACACAATTTTCAAGCAGGATTTCCCAGCAGGTTCAACACACAGACTGATGACCTTCTTTAAGCCCACAGAGATTTAGGCCACGTCCACACGTACCAAAACGACCCCCCGCACCCCCCGTCTTCCCTGGCATTGTTTCAAGAAATTTTGCGTCCAAACGGACCCATTTGTAAATGACCCAACACACTACGTCATATTCCAGGCCTATAGGTGGCGCTGTTTCTGCTACAGAAATTCACCAAAAACGGAGAAGAAGAGGCGGAGCATGCGCATAAAGCTTGCGCGCTGTATAAAAACAGACAATAAAAGAAGAAACCAAACACAAGAAGAAGATGACGAAAATGGCTAGTGCAAGGAAACCAGAAACTACACAAGCATGTAGTCCGCCACTATTGTTGTTGTTATGAGACGTCGTTGTCGGATAAGAGGTCAAAGGCTTAGATGTCGAGGGGTGTGGCGATGACATCGTCAATGTGCAAGTATGCGGCTTCGCCGTCCAAATGAAGACGCAAGGGCGGCGTTTTCGAATCTTTTCTTTTCAAAAAAGTGTGTTTTCAGGCAGTTTACAGGATTTGTTTGGACGATCAGCCTACATGTGCGTACACCAAAAAGTCCTTCCGTTTGGATGGCCCCTTAGTTTTGGTTTTAAAAAGGGAAGTAAACTGACTGCCACCCGGAATTGACCCTGAAGAGAAGGTGTGAGGACATTAAGGATGGTGAGGACCAGGGAGACGACTATGAGGGAGATGGTAAGAGAAGCAGAGATACAAATAGAGATAAATGTAATGTTGAGATCAGCTGTAAACAAAATCTGACTATTTTCATCTGTACATTTTTTGGAAATCAACCATATGAGATTTTCCTCACAGTTGGTAGACTCCAAAATGGTAAAAACTGTAGGAGGGGGTCATGAATTAGCGCCGAAATAGGCAGCCCTGTTTTCTAAAAATGACATTTCCATACAATTTAAGGCCTCTACACATAGGCCAGACCATCGGCAGAAAAGGCAATTGGACTGATCAGTCTCCCCGAATTAATCAAAACATGCCAGAGAACACACCGAGGAGACGAGACGTAATACGTCTCCATAACAGCAGGCGGTGCTAATCTGTATTGTTGGCCAAAAATGAAAAACGGCAGCTGATTGGACGAACACGTCATGTGGGTCTGGTTGCTGCATCCGGATTTTGGATTTTTAAAACGGCCATTAATGGCGACTTATTCAGAATACGATCTCAAATTGTTCTAAAATAGTTCACCGAAACGTGTTTCTGAAAACATTTTAAGCGAGAAATAGGCCATGAAGCTGCTGAATCTGTCTTCATTTCAGATCGACAAAGGTCAGTTCAAAGATTTTCCTCAGATTTTGAGAGACTCCAGTCACGGCCATCCGGCTCCCTGTTTCCGGGTTAGCACTCTACCAATCAGATTGGTCATTTGAGCCCTTCCCGATTATGCGACTGCCGATTTTTGGCTTGGTCTGTAGTGTGCTTAAACCGCATTCTCAATTGCGTTGTCCGGGATTACGTTTAACCCGGGACTTTCAACCAACCACTTTCACTGCAACTACATGCCTGCATACCCATTTATTCACCAGTCATTAACACGTAATGATGTTTGCCAGTCACCAACTGCACACATACAAATACATCTATTATCCTGAATGAAAATTTAGCTCCTCAAACACACTAAAAGAAAAAGGCTCCGGGAGGGAATTATAAGAGAAGAAAAGGAGATCATGATGATAAAAATCTATTCTGAAAGCCCCGGAAATTCCTTTCCCAGTTTCTCTTCAAAGCAACCCTAGAGCACTTTTCCCGCTTTGGTCCCCCTACAGGTTGGAAGCGGAATTGTCCATTACATTATACAAGTTTGCCAGATCGGGTAGCGGATCTGTAGTTCGAATGAGACATAACGAGACATTACGAGGGCGGTAATGGACCATTCCGCTTCCAACCTGTAGAGGCACCAAAGCGGGAAAAGTGCTTTAGTGTTGCTTTAAACTGAGCTTTATTGAAATAGTTTGTCAGCTGCTGCCAAAAAACTAAGACACTGACAGAATGAAGGCACATAAGAACTGGCTTAGTAAATTCTCAAACAATTCAGGGAGCCTTTGAGCTCTAAATGTGAACAATGTGTCACCCGTTTGTATTTGTGTGTCTTTTTCATACTCCCTCTCCCTTTTTTTCGACACCTATGGTTTTTGGTTTTCCTCCTTGTGTTTGTCAAGGCCAAAGTCTCTCTCACCAAGCTTATCAGACTCGCTGTTGAGAGAGAAGCCTTTCCTCAGTAAAAGCCAAAAGCTTCTGCACTCGTCCCCGTGTGATGTGTGCTAATGCTGAACCCACAGCCTCCCTCGTTCTCGCTGCAGTGTTTCACCCTCTTGGCTGCAGACACCCTAACTCATACATCTCTGCAGTCTCTCTCTCTCTCTTTCTACCTACCCGTGTCTCACCGGTTTTTGTTTTATCCCCATTATTCTTGCTGCCTCTCCTTCTGTTTGTACCTTTGCTGCTCATTTTCCTGTGTGTCTGGTGCCTTGATGTGTCAGCATGACTGCAGTGCTGCAGTAAGATGCTCTCCCTCAAATAGGGCTGAATAATTTGAGGAAAAGAAAAATCAAATTGCGATTTTTGAATGTTGTCACCTAACCACCCTAAACAGCATGGACTTTAACTGTTGCTGTGGCTATGTGCTGGCTCTTATCACGCACACTGGGGGAGGCTCACTCCCATTAAAAATGTGCTAGGCTATGTCACACACACAGGTAAACCATGAAGCTACCTTAAAAGGGGGCAGGCTGGGCCAATAAGAAATACAATCTACGTAGTTTTAGGCTATGTTAAGACGGAAACGACCTGAAGAGAAAACGCAAAAGTGGCGTTATCACTTCTTATTCCGCGTTTAGACGGGTGTTTCGTGCATATGGTGACGCAAAAGTGTGTGAAATTCGATGTAGTATGCACACCGGGCGGCTAGGTGGTAGTGTGAAGCACTGCCACACAACGCCACCAAGTCCGCGCGCCTGCGTAGAACCTTCCTTCTACTTCTCTCCCTAGTAACCGCGAAACCAAAACATGAAAGATGACAATTATTACTATTACTGGACAGACGAGGAGGTGGCACAACAGGGCGTCAAAATATATAGACATATGGACCGAATTTCTTCAGCAGTATCCTGTACCTGGAGGGACGTTATATCCACACGAGAAAGACGCAATCTGTAAAAGTCAGATATCATCAAAGCTGAAAGCCATCCGGACCAAGTATAGGCAATACAGATTAGCGCCGCCTGCTGTTATGGAGACGTATTACACGCTCAAGTCGTTGCCGAAAGTGGTTAGTGCACATTAGCAGTGTACTGACGAACCGTGCGACACACACGTGCTCCGAACCGAGACAAGCGAAGCGAGCGGTTCAGATGTTTTTGGCCATGGGCGAGTAATCACTACATATTTTGATTTATGTAACGAAATTAGGGCTGTCAGTTTAACGCGTTATTAACGGCGTTAACGCAAACCCATTTTAATGCCGATAATTTTTTTAACGCACGAGTAACGCATAGAGAGAGCAACGGGATCTGTTAGTCCACTTCTTTAACTGTCTATGGCCACGCCATGTCCCGCCCTACGAAGCAGCTGATTGGTTTGGTTTAGGCATTTCACCTCGAGTGGTGAGGATAGTGGATTGATCAGGGGATAGGACCTGAACTAATGGGGTTACGTTACCTTCGACGCCTGGCCAATAGTAGTGATTGAAGGGCGGGTCTTGTAATTTCGCAGACCGCAAACAAAACAGACACAAGCCTCGGCCGGTTTTAGCTTGCTAGCCGCGTAGCTTGTAGGCTCATGACGGCGATTATCTTCAGAGCGAGCGAGTAGTGACTCTACAGTCAGTGAGAGGCGACGCTATGAGCCCATAGACAGTAGGACGAGCCACGCTCGCCTCAGGCATGAGGCAGTACTACCTGTAGTACTATCTGCAGGACTATCTGCAGTACTACCTGCAATGGAAGGTAACAGCGTTACATTATGTGACAGATTATTAGATCCAAGTGTGAATGTTAGTGTGAAATTGAACATAACGTATATGACAATGTTGTAAAAAAACAGTCACAAAGCAAGCCAATCTACTTTTCCATGCTGATAAGAGAATTAAAATGAGAAAATATAATGGGACAAAAAGAAATCAAGGGACATTTAGAATAGATAAAAATGTGCGATTAATTGCGATTAATAGCGAGTTAACTATGACATTAATGCGATTAAATATTTTAATCGCTTGACAGCACTAGTATCTTTTGGTATGCATTTCAGAAAAAAATGGTTAGGATTCAGGTGTAATTGCAAATAGTGATTAATCATGATTAATCCACTGAAAATTCTGATTAATTTGATTAAAAATTTTAATCATTTGACAGCCCTAAACGAAATATGGGGTGGGTCGCCAGCCACCACAACAACAACAATAGAGGGTGCAGGTTTTTGCGTTGTTACCCTTTAGACGGGAACGCGACGGTGGAGCGTTTTTAAGATTTCCACTCAAATTACCGTTTTGGTAGATGGCAGTAGGGATGCAAAACGTTGGCTATTTCTTGAAAAAATATTCACTAATAATTTGTTTTCATGATGTTTGCATTACTTCCCAATACATACAGTTCAGTTATTATTTCTGAAAAAAAGAGTTGCCACTCTGTTGTCACTCCTTCTCTTATTAAACATCAAAATTATACAGAAGGCTGTTTCTTTTGTTCCAAAACCACCTTTAGGCAAGCACTAGTAGTGACACCAGCATGAGAGCGTACCAGACGCTTTATGTTGTTTGGCCATAGAGACAGAATTTACGCTAATTAGCTACAGCTACTACTCTACTACTTAATGATGTCATAGGTCTTTTTCACAGAATACGTTTTGACATAAAGCACAGGTGTAAATAATACAATTATTTATATTATTATTATTGATGGATGAATTAAATTTAGCTTATTTGGTTTAACGGTCTAGTGTTGTGCTGCTGACTCACTTCCATACAATTGTACCGGGACACTTCATTAGTGTCGCTGGTAACATATCTGTGCTTTTCCTACCATGACAGAGCAAAAAGTCTGCTGTGAAAAAAAGTCCCATTACAGTGTAGCTGGCAAAAGTAACTCTACATTTTCACCTCCTACAGCCAATTAAATTTGACACTTTGAAATTGCATTTTTGATATTTGCTCAGAAATGGTTGTCTTTCCGACTTCAGCTCTGTAATGCCCTGTCTCTACCTCTCCTCCTCCTTGGCCGTCATTTGAATTTCTTCTCTCCCAGCTCTTCTTATCTCCCTCCTTTGCCTTACCCTCCCTCTCTTTTTCTCTCTCCCTCTCTATGCCTTTCACCCCCAGTCTCTCTCTTTCTCCTAACGGACACATACTGTATACACTCGCAGTCACTGAACATTAGTTTTGTTTCCTGTCTGACTCTGAATGTGGGCCGCCCGATTGGCTGTTGACCCGTTGGGTTTCTTTTGCACGTGTGCACACACACATTAATCACACACGTCGTGCTCACACACTGTATGAGCGCAGCGAAGACTCCCACACAAAATGAGCACATCAGCACACACATGCGCTCATGCATGCTGGTAGACATAGCCCTCCCCCCCCCCACCCCACCCCCCACACACACACACACACACACACACACACACACACACACACACACACACACACACACACACACACACACACACACACACACACACACACACACACACACACATACTTGCTGAGTTATTGGCAGGGGTGGAATGACAGGCCTCTCTTCACCAACTTATTCACACTCTGTTGGAGATTGTGTTATGCATGGGCCATTTGGTACGTGGACCATAAAGTGCAATAAGGACTGAGTTAAGCAGGGATAGATGCATACACACTTAAATTCACACATGAATATGCATGCAGACACGCGCAGACTTCTTTTTTTTTTTCTCTGTCTGACACGATATTGCATAATCGCAGAATCTGTCAAAATCTCTCGCCTCCTCTCTGTCCATGTCCATCTGTTTTTCTTCCATCTCTCTCCTGTATCACTCACACGTACGCAAGAGTAACACTAATTGTGTGGTGGCAGAAAGGCAAGTAGAGCTTAAAGGACAGAAGTCGAAAGTAAAAAAGAAAGAAAATGAAGCACAAGGAAGAGATGCTGTTAGAAGGATGACAGCTAAAGGAGGTCTGAGTAAAAATAACATTTTTAACAAGGGAAATGAGTGAAGTGTGGAAGACGGAATTGTCCCGTAATATTTTTATTTGTAATCTTTTGTTTGTGTGCTGCTGCGCTTCCCTGTGTGTGTGTAACAAGCATAGTGTGCGCGCGCTGTACACGAGCCTAGGCGCATTTTAGTAATGCGCTGTTAAAATAACAATGTAATGCTGCGCTATTGACTTTAGACCAGGTTTTTGTTTGTCAATGGCACGATCACTTCCCGCTGCCTCAACATAGCAATACGCCAAGAATGCACCTGAACATTACATTACATTACATTACATTACATTACATTACATGTCATTTAGCTGACGCTTTTATCCAAAGCGACTTACAATTAAGTGCTTTCAACTGTGAAGGTACAAACTCGAGACAACAAGTATTAAGTGCAAGTACATTAGCTTTAAATAAGTAAAGCTACAAAGAGATATTAAAGTGCAAGTAGATAGCTTTAAATAAGCAAAGCTACAAAAGACATGGAAGCGCAGGTTCAAGTTTTTTTTATTTTTTTATTTTTTTTTTATCCGAGGTGTAGTCTGAAGAGATGTGTTTTTATCCTTCGGCGGAATGTGTGTAGGCTCTCGGCCATCCTGATGTCGGTGGGGAGCTCGTTCCACCATTTGGGAGCCAGGACACCTCCCTGTAAGACCAGCACGCCCATGGGCGCAAAGATTGGCGCAGGTGCATTTGCTATTTAAACGACGCGGGCGGTGGACGGGAAATTGACAACTTAAGTCTTAAACTAGCAAATACACTTGCATTGGGCTTTGCGCCAGGTACAACATAGGGCCCAAAGTGTTTAAGTCAAAAAAGACAGTTTAGAGGAGAGTGTAACTCCATAAGCAACAGGAAGTCATTTGTCATGGCACCTATCGTTCACACATTTTCCATACCGGTACCGATGCCTTGACTTTGATACCGTTTCCTGAACGATACCTTTTTTTAAACTCGTGGCAAATTTGGCAAAATACAGCAAGATGAACCTGGCTCACACTTATTCAGCTCTCTCTGCACAGTGAACGTGTTATTTTGAGTCCTTCACAGTCATTCGAACGGTTCCAAGCAGACACCACACAGTCTCCTGCTTTTCATCCAGTCTGCCAGGAAGTGTTTCTGAGCAAAATATGAGACTATCAGGCCGTACTGTTTGGCAGTAACAGAACTGAGAACAGATTCATCCACTGCGTGTGCGAGCTGCAATGTTTATTAATAAAATGATGACACTTGGCGATTCAATTATGCCTGGAAACACAACAATTTGGCAATCGGGAAGTTGCTTTTTGTGCAATAGCATACGTTGCATCACACAACATGATTTTTGAAAGTGTGCTTGTTACTCCCGAAGTGTCTGTTGCAGGTACTTCCTCTCAGGTGCAGAACAAAAGTCCATGCAGTAATGTGACAGTATAACGTATACAGTTATAGTACGTGTTGCTCAAAGTGTTGTTCTTTCCTCTCTACAGCTGGCATCCACTAACTCTGCTAACAGCAGCCAGACGACTGCAGCTGACAACAAAGGTATGTTTGAGTATTCTTTACCCCCTCTATAACGATGTCCGACTTGCTTTGTTGAGAAGTGTTGGTCTTCTGCAATAACATTTTTGAATCCAGATTGAATCAAAAGCAGAATTTGCACATTGATTAAGTTATATACAGGTATAGTTTAGTATATATAGTATAGTTTTGTTGTTGTTGTACTGCACATTGCTGCAGCTCCTCTTTTCACCCTGTGTGTTGAGCTCTCTGTTTTAGCTACAGAGTGAGACATCTCACTTCTGTTCTATCTTTGTTGGGAGTCGCACATGCTCAGTAGCTAGGTAAGGACTACTAGCCAGTCAGAAGCAGAGTATGAGGGAGTGCCACGCTAGCAGCTAGGCGAGCATTATAACGTGTGTTCCAAAGTGACGTAGCCTACGTTTGGTGAGGTTATACAATTGTATGGTTTGTCAAGCGCCAATCACAGTGCTTTTACATCTCTTCCAAACATCAGACCACTGAGGTGTAAAGTAAATCATTAACTGCAGTCCCTGTCCAGTGTGTTTCAGCATGACTTGCACATTTGAATTTAGACTATAATGCATAGAATGTTATTAACATTATGATAGCCTTATAATGAAATACATAAGCACATTAGATACTACACATTTGTCTCTGAAGTAAAGGCTGGACTACAACAGAGCTGTTTGTGAACAGTGTTTTCTGTTGGAGATGGTAAGTCCCTTTGGGGGGGGGGGACTTTGGGCTTTTTCACTTTGTAAACCTATAACGTGCACAAAATAGATATACAGTATAACCCAATAAAGGAAAGGGGAAAAGCCAAAAAGCATATGAGCACTTTGAAGGACTGATACATGTAAGAAGATGTAATTTGATCCTTTGCTCTCTTCAGCCATTTTGAATGTTACGATTACATTGAATGGGCATTATCAGTAGTTATCTGCCTCATAGAAGCCTGCTACAGCTACTAGTAGGTCATCTATTCAAATAACAACGGTCTACGTTAGTTTGGTCAAGACCTCTTGGCATCACTTTGTAACACTCTAGGAGTCCCATTGTGAATTCAAACAAAACTAACTACAACTGGTGAGGGTTAGGTAACAAAACAACATGGTTATTTAAGAACATTACGTAAGAAATGTTAGTTAAAATGGTTAACTTACGTAGCCTTTAAAAAGATTTTTAAAAAGTCAAAATTGACTTTTGGTTTTGCAAGGTACACAAACACCGGTCTCCTGGGTGAAAGCCCTATGTTTGTTTGACCCATCCCATAGATGATAACTAGGAGGTAGAGTAGGGCCTTGGCGCAATATTATGGCAGTGATAAGGACTGATAATCGGCTGATAACATTTGAAACATGCTTTTTTCTCTTCAGAGGAAAAGTTCTGCAAGATTTGGCAAACAATGTGACCAATGTCACTGTAGCCAACTTAGCAACTTTGTTGCAAGACTTGGCAACTTTTGAGATAACCCTTTAACAGCCTTATTCATCAAGAGCTGAGCAAAGACAGAGAGTTTCCATTGTGGTGTCTTCAGGCTTATTTGTACTCATTTCTTCTCTCAAGCTCACATAATGCCTGTAGTTGAGTCATTGGCATAGGCAAAGAAAAAGAATAGTTTTTAGGAAAGCCCCAAGTACTTTTTTTTTTTAATTACTGGCTTTATAATCACTTTTATTAAATCATGCAAGAGGGTATAAAGGGTGCTACAGTACATCTTGCTTTTGATGGTTAGTACATATCAAAAGTCAGAGTTCTAGATGGTTACTAGATTTGTTGTCACTCTGGAGATAGAAACTTGTCCAGGGAATCAGACACATCACCTCAAGTGTCTGAAAGACATGTATGTCTTTTCAGTTTATCTCTGTCTTTATTTCTCTCTGCCCTGCTCTCTCCCTCTTTTAGCTCCCACAATACTTGAAACTTGACATTCTGTTTTATGGAGGTCAGACCACTGAATTTCCATGATCTAAGCAACCAAGACAAGGCAGTCTTTTGGCAGGAATCACCAGTGTGTCAGCCAGGAAAAGTTGGCTTCAGCTTAACTTTTTCTGCAACGTTTCTCATCAATAACCAATTTCCGGCACTGCATAATTTACTGTCTATCAATGCACCACCGGCCTGGATCAGCCAGCGCGATGAGGTTGCTTGTCACGTGAAGACACTGTTTATATTTCCGTCTCCACATATTCCTTGTTGGTTCATAATATTATTCTGTGTTTTGTGAAATATTTCATGAAATACCAAAATATCAAACTCCAACCCAGACAACATATATTTTCCTCATCTTTCTTAACACCTGTCCTTCCTCTGTTTGAATGGGCCCAAAATCTATTGTGCATGAAGGTTTTCCACTTCCTACTTCCTGATCTTCGCGCCTTGTGTTAATTTTAAAATAATCTTAATAAAATGACAGACTGATCTCAATAAGTGGCGTATGTATGACACGCCAATTTGTATGCCATTTTGGCATGTAATCAAGACGCATAATCGCTTTTTAGCGTGTTTATTGATTATTGACTTACATTACCTTGCGATTGCGTGTGAATTTACGCTGTAGTGAGTAGTATGAAAGGGCGAAAATCCACATAGGGAGGTTGGTCGGGGTGGTGGATGGGTCAAAAAACACAGGACTTTCACCCAGGAGATCGGGGATTGTGTCCCGCATGTCACGTTTCCTAAACCCAGCCGTGACTTTCTTTTACTAAACCCAACCGTCCCGTTGTTGTCCCGCGTCCCGTTCTCCCCCCAACCGTCCCATTCTCTCCCCCAACCGTCCCGTTCTTCTTTTCCTAAACCTATCCCGTCCGCTGTATACGCCGTAGACATACACGCGGATAGCTCAAAATGTGTACAGATAACACGCCACGTATGTTTAAACGCTAAATCATGATGTCATGTTGAAAATGAAAAAATACACAGTACTTTTAATTAAAGTCAAGTAGGCTACTTAACTCACACGGCAGTATACAAAAATAGGCTTTACCCTGTGGTTAATTCATATAGTACCATTTATTTATTGAATTACCAGAAAACATGATGAAGACGTGATATATATTGTTATCGAGATATGAAATGACCTATATCCGGACAGAAAGCTTTTTGACCATATCGCCCAGCCCTAATGGTTTAAAATTGACTAACGAAGGCCTTAACCCTTGTATTGTTGTTATATAAAAGTGCTATTTGTATAACAAATTCAGATCCAGATTCTCAATATTCATGTTACAAATGAGGAGAAGTTTCAATACTGACTGAATATTATTGTTAAAAACAAATCACCTAATAGTCCACACTGTGACTTGCCTCACGTTTGCATATTGAGGGCTGTTTTATTCCATTACTTCTTGTTATCCAGTCCCTTAAAATCCTGATCATCCTTACTTGTTACCTAAAATCAACCTAGGGCTGCAGAGACGTCCTGGGCCTACAAATCCTATCCTACAGCAAAAATCACACTATAATGAATTACATTTTTTTTTACATTTTTTATAGTTTTCAATGAAAATGAGAAAAATTATCATTCCCTCCAATGTCGTGAATCATATCGCAATCGCAATATCAGTCAAAATAATCACCTATCATCTGTGTTATCACTAAATCAACCCAGCTTTTACCTCTTAGGAAACATGTTGGACTATAAGCTTTTAATTTCAGTAAAATTGCCAAATCTTTTAACGCACCGAACATGAAGGCGGCTGAATCAATCTGTCTGTCCATTTTTTCATTGACTGAACATTTTGTACGATCTTTTCTAAGAAATGAGCTGTTCCTCATAACTGACATAATAGTGACGTCTTTAATAAACCTTTTAAGAGATCACTGCATGACTGGACTCATCTTCAGGATGTGCTGTTTGTTCAGCCACACAACTCCTTGCCGGAGTCACTGCAGATTAGACCGACACGCAGTGTGCTTTTTAAAGCACCGTCAAACACGGACTTGTTACTGTCACTTAGCTACATTTACAGTCTGTAGCTTTTATCCCCTCTATTTTCTCTGTCATTGTTGTCATTTTTTCTTCTTCAAATTACAAATGGGATGTTTTTGGCCTCTTTGGCATTTTATTTGTGGGTCTTAGTGTGAAATTAGTCCCTGAACTCGCCATATCTACCTACCTACCTGGAACAAGTGAAACGAGTTTGGTCAAGAGGAAAATTGATTGAAATACTGCTAATAAAGAGAATTATTGACAGATTGATCCACTCGCTGACACCTCCTGTTGACTTTGCGGTGTATTAACCTCCACCCTCTACCTCTGCCCCCCCCCCTCCTCCCACCCCCCCAGAGAAGGCATCAGCAGTGAAGCCCCAGGAACAGGAGGAGGAGGTCGACATCGACCTGGAGGCACCGGAGACGGAGAAGGCAGCGCTCGCCATCCAGAACCAGTTCAGACGTTTCCAGAAGAAAAAGAAGTAGAGTGACTGATTATAAAAGAAAATGAAATGAGACAAAAACAAAAAAAACAAAAAAACTTTCCGCAGATGTACAGAATTACAGTAAACGATTGAGATGAGTTGTTTGGAGGGGGGGGGGTTGACAGGGAGTTGAATTGTTCAGGATTTATTCTCATTATGCAAAGTGTCATGAAATGCCTTTTTGCATGAGAGATGGACTGATATCAAGGATGAGGAAGTCGGCAAGAAAGAAAGGGGGGTTGGGGATCTGGAATTTATAATCTAGCATGACGAAATACTGTAACCTCCCATCACCAAACTAACCTTTGCAAATGTCCCTACATATCACCCGCGTGTCCCTCAATTGTCCCAAAACATGCAAAGCCCTATCCGTTGTCCTCGCTATGTCCCGCAGATGCAACACAAGCCCAGCACACAAGCAGACAGAAGTTGTGCTTACAAACAGGAGACGCACTTCTCTCTGCTGACTGACAGAACAAGCACACGTCTTTCGACGACGATGAAAGACGAACGCACAAAAAAAAAAAAACAACAAACAAAAGCACACTCTCTAGTTTCTTTTCTTTCCGCCTCCTCCGCCATCACGTGCTTTCTTTCATTCTCTGTCTCTGTCTCTGCAAGAAGGAAAACAACACCGAGTAGCTGTCTCAAGTGTACAATCACCTCTGCATCGCCTCCCGTGTAGGCCTGATATTGGATTGCCTCTGCCAATCTGATCTCACGTGTGACGGGGATGGTGGTCATGGAAACTGGCTGCTAAGTAGCACAGTCAGAGGCAATTTGCTGCAGGCAAGATCAATAAGTGACGGGAAGGAGGCACACGGCGTGCTCACACGAGTTGTTAACACCTCTCTCAGGCGTTACGGCTGATGACTGACTGCTGATTTATACCAGTTGCGTAACGTCTGCGGAACGGCTCCGCTGCGTGTCGGCTCCGTGCTCCGCCGTCCGTCAATACACACCAGGTCCGGATTTGTTGCAGAACGGCTGCGGCCATGACTGACAGCTGTAGTCACGAGGACCCACTAGATCTCGCGAATTCACGTAGAATAGAACCACAAAACCACCAACAGTTTGTTTCCATCCAGAGGAGTAGAGAGGAAACAACTAAACAAAGGTGTAGTGAAGGGAAATATGATCCACCGTGAGCACGGTGTATTTTATTTTGAAAATGAACCAGATGTTTTATTTTGTTACTGTGCTCCACTTCCTGTCCCGCACTATCTGCCATGTGCTGAATTGCTGCGGAGCTCTCCGGCGTCCGGCAAAAATAGAAGCTCTGCGTATCTGATCCGGAGGGCTGCGGACCGCCGGAGCTGTGCCGGAGTCGGAACGCAGCCGTTACGCAACCGGTGGAAATACACACATTGATTTTAATGGAAACCGATTGACTCCGCCGACGTTCCGGAGCCGTTCCTAAGACACATTAGCGATCATCAAGTGTTAATGTGTCTACAGCATCTCCCTCTTTTAACGGCCCCCTTAGTGATACCTGATGCTGTTTAATATCAATGGTGGAAATCCATTGAAATATTCATACCTACCTGTTTTAAAACAACTATTCAAGTGGCTGTAATGAAGTGTGTGTGTGTGTGTGTGTGTTATTAGATCCGAAGAGGTTTCAGTGGTGGCTGCAGCGGCACTGCCACTGCCTCTGTCACCGATAGTCCAAGGACAAGAAGTAATGCTAAATAATTCCCGCTGTTTGTTTTGAATTTGATTCAATTAACAATGGGGTTTGGCACAAACGTCTGGCAGTGTAAGAGGATGTTTTCTTGCACACACCTTGGTTGTAAATTGACTTTCCTCTGCACCAGACACATTAAGACTATAGCAGGCCTCTCATTTCCAGCCGGTGACCCCCGTTCATTTTGGCGAGTGAACGTGACGACACGTCACTGGCAGGTTCTTTTTCTAGCTGTAGCTGGCTAGATAAATAAAGCAAAAATTAGCTCCATGAGTCGGTTCTGATTTACTTTTTGATGTTCCTGGCTGGCCCGCACTTTAAAATTTGGATTCAATTGATCATGAAAGTTAAAGTAATAATCTCGAAGATATTGTCTGTTAGATCACTATTTATCGTCGAAGAAGTAACAACGGTGACTGAGCCCACTGATGAAAGCCCTTGTGTTTTTGCAGTATTATGAACCAGGTGGCATTGCCGCAAAAATCACAAGCGGTTTAAATCTCTGGGAAGTGAGTGACTCTTTGGGCTTTCAACCGCATCTCATGCTCTTCTTCAGCTAATGAAGTTTGAGTTAATGAGTTCTCATGAAGATTGTGACATGACACAATATGAGAAGTGAGTTATATCCATCCACTGGGAAAGAATGAGATGCAGCTGAAAGCTTTGGGAAAAGGTAGTAAGGGGACCTCGAGTGAAGATTTTTCCAGGATAAGCTAAACAGTCTCGATACATAACATACAGTGTGCATTGTTATCATGCCACAGCTTACGGCCTCGGTACGTTTATCTTCACACTACCAAGAATAGTTTCGACCTCCGGCAGGCCAGAAGCCAGGCTCAAAATACAGAAAGACGTTTGCTTGTCCGTACAACCGGCATCATATTGCTTCTTCGCCGTGAGTCAGTTCTAACATTTAAACGGTGTCTGTTTACGGCTGAGAGCTCTCAACCATGCTCGGTGTTGGCTTTCTTAGTACCCCAGTGGGTAACCAAAAACCTCCACGTCCTTAAATAAACACTTGATAATGATTGAGAGCAGATTCCAGCTGCGAACCTGAGCCCTGTCACCTTTAGACAGACATACAGAAAGAAAGAGAGACAGTGCAGCTGTCAGACAGAGGCGGAAAGAAAGACACTGAATGAGACTGCAGCAGTAAATGTGAAGCACACTGTACAAATGAATGGCTCCTACTATGTACACATGCTGTACATATTTTGGGACAGCACACGATCGGCTGGCAGCGAAGACTCCCACACAAAATGAGCACATCAGCACACTCATGCGCTTATTCATGTTAGTAGACACACACACACACACACACACACACACACACACACACACATACACACACACACTCCTGCTTCATCCATGTCCCCTCTCCCTCGATGTATGTAGCACACTGAACTGTTTCTAAAAAGCCAGACTTACTCTCAATCGCTTTAATAATAATCTCACTAATTACCAAAATTATTATTGGAATGTAACCTCTTTTCTATTTCGAGGACAAGAAGCGGTTGCCAAAAAAAAAAAAAAAAAGCGCCACCGGCTGTCATCACCACCGAACCGATCTTCTCTGTCATCGTCCGACCACTTCCTCCTTCCCTCGCAGTGTAGCGGAGATGTGTTGATGACATCACCTGAGTTTGATATCAAACCCCGTTTTCTCCCCTTAACTGGATTTGACACTTTGATAATTACCCGACATACACTTAGTAATACGGATTTAGGTGGATTTGACTCGACAGGCATTTTAAACAGACACCGCAAGTAAAAGCATAGCTTGTATTTAAATGTTTAAGCTCAGATAAGCTTACAGGACACCGCTGAGATTCAACCTCCTTTATGCAGCTGCCTTCTTTATATCCAGCTGTTCAACATCACTGAACACTGTACACTTAGGCAGTGTTTGTAAACTATTTGCAGACAGGCGTATAGCATTTACTCTGAATTTAAAAAGACACTATTTTCAGCCAAAGTTCAGAGTCTGTTGTTTAACTCACATGAGAGATTTCGGGAGACTAAGTGGACACAATGGAAATCACAGTCAATGCAGAAACTATTTATGAAGAAAAAGCAACAATTGTGAGACAATCAATCAGATTTAGACAAATCACATTTAAGGATCCCTTCAAAATAAAAGGAGTTTACTTTGAAGTTTTCAGGGGCTTTGAAATGGCTAAATGAAATAGTCTTAGGACATCTTAGGACCCAAAACGTTGCGTCATCGTAATGATTTTAAAACGCAAGTTGATGTAAGGATCAAATTAGGACCAAGTCAATGTGTAATGCTATGACTTCAGTTTATTTGAAACTGTGTGAAAACATAGTATGGAAGACAGGCTGCCAAAGTGCTACTGTAGTGGAGATGTCTGGCTCAACAAAACTCATTTTGAGAAAGTGGCCTTTAAAGATATGTATTGTAAAGTCCACTAGTCTGAACTAAGACATGCATGCATGGGAGCAAAACAGCCCAAAATCTCAAAATTGACTAGGGCATTGCAAAAACATTTATGCCTGCAGTGTCTGGCCTTTACTCTACAATTTAACAATGACAACGTGTAACACCTTTGATAATACTGCACATAACGATTCAGAATTTTCATCGTCGGAACTGTTCAGGAGCCAGATCCATGTAATTGAAAACAGAGTCTCCGTCTGGAGGCTGTAAATAGCTACCTGTCAGAATCTAAAGAAGCTTAATGTTGCTTGGCAACAGAAACAACTCAAGAAAGTACCGCCAAGCTGCGAGCTGGTCACTTCAATGTGAGACGGGACTTTGTGATAAGCCTTGTGGATGTGAAGCTGTGAGATCACTGGGGCGTTTTCGATAAAAGGTGACCCTGCAACTTAAAGGCCGCAGGTTTGATCCTCGCAGGAGTCGGCAGACATGTTCCTTATGGCATCCAAGATTCTTCTTTTTCACTTGTAGTAACTAAGGATTAGTGTAAGCTAAATGCCTCAGCTTTAAATGACACTTTTAAAGGGGAGAAAGGAGTTTGATTCAAATTCAGATACAAATGGAAAGCTGACGAAGCCATCAAAGTTCCCTATATGGTCAGTCATGAGTTTGCATGTAGTCAAATTAAAAAAAAAAATCTCTTTTTACGACTTCCAAGCAGGGATATCACTTCTTTTTTTTAAACAGCCCTACCTTTACCGATCCAATAACCTACCCTTCGTTTCTCTTAATCAGCTAATTAACTCTTAATAAGCCATTTGTGTGGATGCACTTTGCTAACAGAGTTGTTTTCATAAGACAGATGCTGCTACTTCAGCATGTTGTTCAATATGTTTCAGGTTAGATTTGTCAAGGCATCATCCTTGTTTAAATATTTTCCCCAATATTTGATTCAGAGTTGTAGCTAATGTTAGACATGTAACTCCCCCTATACTGCACCACATTATAGCATATGAGGACACTGGTACATCTTTATTTCTGTATTTGTCAATGCCTTGTTTTCGCTTTGCTTTGTTCGCCTGACCTCATTTCGCTTCCCTCCCCCCGAAGGCAACCAAATTGGGTCCCCCCACCCAGTTTGGTGAGCGCAGCATGCTCAGTGTGCATGAGAGGAGAGGATGGGTGCAATAAAAAGCTTGTCTCGTTGCTGTGATCATGAATGGAGCAAAGCTGCGTACATACTTTTGTCCAAGATGGCTTAAGTGAACTCCCCATATCCTCCTTAAAAACCTCTTTGACGTCACGGCAGACAACAGCTTGGCAAACAGCGGCCACGTCTTTTGTACATACCATTTATACACTTCAGTGTCTGTACAGTGTCTCCACAAATCCATGCTTGCTGACTTTTAATATCCTCCTCTGCTTGTATATGTTTATCTACATCCACTTTGTGGTATGCTCGACAAGAATACAATGTACTTGATAGTGAAAAGTAATTGGTGCGGTATGCCAACAGCGGGTATTTGGGCACAGCTTTACAGCCTAGAAATTACATCAAAGCCATACTTTAGAGAACAAAAACATGTATATTTAGATAATCTTTTATTGTGCATCCCTTCTGTTATGTTGTCTGTAGTGCCGCAAAGCAGTCAAGCAATCCAGAAGAAGAATAAATCCAGTGCATCCTGCTGAAATGACCATGCTACAAAAAGAAAGCATGTAAAAGTAGGGTTTTAGTTTGCGTTTTGAGATGATTGTATGTTCACAAGGTGGCGTTGCGGTGTGGGCTTATCCTTCACAGCGTGGCCAATCAGTGACCACTGTCCTTTCAGGGAGGCGTCTGCCAATCAGGAAGCTCTACAGGGCCCCATCCCACAACCCAAACAATCTCCTTATTCCCTCATCCCTTATTCTACCATGATGATTGATGCTTTTATTTATTGCTGGTTATATTAAATTATGTTTCTTATAACTCTTGTGGATACCTACGTTGTTGTGAACTCCTCCCGACTTGTTTTGTTGTGTTCCTGATGTTAAGGCATGTGAAATCCATATTTGTATGTTTTAGGCTATAAATGCCTTCTGTGTATTTTGACATTTCAATCTATAATGTGTTGTTGGACTTTCAGAAATGGTGGCTAAAGGTGAGAATGCACAAGAACACTCCCTGTACTGTGTTTTCTGCACTAAATAAAATTTGCTGCATATTGCTTAGAACTCTATACACTTTGCTTTTGTCAATTTTGTCAATTCTTTATTGTAATAATGAAGGGCTCTACCTAGACTGGAAAAAAATATAATTTTTTTAACTAGACACATATGTATGGAATGCCATTTTATTCAGAATTAAATAAATGAATAAATACATAAATAAATGAATAAATACATAGATACATGAATGAATAAATAAATAAATATGCCTTTGAAATACATCATGAAATAAATAAATGAGGCAATAAATACATAATTAAATGCATTTAATAATTTCATTGTACTTTTATTTCATAAGTCCACATTTATTTATTTCAAGCTTTATTTAATTTTTTTATTTTCCAACTTACAGCGGGTTCTCCGAGCGTGACTGTCCGAGTGACGAGCTAGCAGCCCCAGCAGGCGCTGGCTGGCTGTCGCGCCACTTTATGGAGCTCCTCATCTCCTCAACTCCGATTTTCGCCAGACTGCCTATATTCAAAATCTAAACAGTTCATTTCTCGCCTAAAACGTTGTCAGAAGTGAATTTAGTGATGGCATTAGGAAATAAAAGTCTCTTGAAATAAATTTAGACAAATGAAATAAAAGTCTCTTGAAATAAATTTAGACAAATTAAATAAAAGTCTCTTGAAATAAATGTGGACTTATGAAATAAAAGTACAAAGAAATAATTACATTTATTTAATTATGTATTTACCTCATTTATTTATTACCTTATTACTTTTATGTATTTCAAAGGCATATTTATTTATGTATTCATGTATTCATGTATTTATGTATTTATTCATTTATGTATTTATTCATTCATTTAATTCTGAATAAAACAGCACTCCATACATATGTTCCATTTCAAAGGTGTATTGCATGTGTTAAATGTAGAGCTCCTAAAGTAAATTGAATTTGCTTGAATAATAATATCCTTCTGACCCGAACCCTTCTGGGGATGCTTTACTATGAGGGTCCCCGCAGGAGCTGGTTTCAATCTAGTCCCCTCTGGGTGCTGTTCCAGTTCAAACAGGCTCGTGGATGACATTACAGAACATGGCTTCTTCATTATACTTCTGGAATTTAGGAATTTGGAGAACTCAATCATGCACGGTGTAAATGGGACACTTTGTCTTTGCATATCCCCTTGACACACAGGAATGTGTGAACATGTGTCATACTACCGGAGCCAAGGAGGACCCCCCCAGAAATACATGTGTTTACATTAAAAGGGAAATAAAAGAATTAGTCGAGATAAGCATGACACCTTTTTTAAAAAGGTGAATACACTGATGGTCATGTAAAAATAACAAAAACTGCAATACAAGTTTTTGGGCAATGGATCCTCTTTCTGTGGAAACGTTTAAACAATAAAACAATAAAACAAAGAGGAACTAGGATTGACTGATATTTGGAGGCTCCTACATCCTCAAGAGAAAGAGTATACTTTTTACTCTAATCCACACAGTACGTACTCTAGATTAATATCCAAGCAGTTGGTAGGCATGACTGTTAACGCATCAATTGGGAATATAGTATTGTCAGATCATGCTCCTGTGGAAGTGGTGCTGAGATTTGGGACTGGGCCTAAAGATCCTATAGGCTGTTGGCGATTCAACAACACCTTGCTCCGTAATGAAAACTCCTGCAATTTGATCAAAAAGGAAATTTTAGAATATTGGGAATTAAATGAAGGCTCTGCTAGTCCAGGCATAGAGTGGGATGCATTTAAAGCCTGCTTAAGAGGTCGCTTGATACAACACTCCTCTTACCTGAAAAAACAGGCAAGTAAGCACTTATGTGAACTAGAAAGAGAAGTTAAAGCCCTCGAAAAGTTACATGCATCTCAGCTGAACCCGGGAGTCCTCTCACATTTAAACAAACTGAATTCTATATTGCAAAAGAAAGCAGAGTTTGCACTCTTCCAGTGCAGACAGAAGTACTACGAGCAAGGGGAAACGGCAGGGAGGTTCTTGGCCCAGAGGGTTAAAGGAAGGTCTTCAGCAGACAATGTTCGTAGGTTATTACATTTAGTGTGGCAGACAAGGAATAGTGCTGAACCTAAGGTAGCTTTATCTCTCGACGCTGAAAAAGCGTTCGATAGAGTAGATTGGGGCTATTTATTTCGGGCACTACACAAGTTTGGATTGGGCACCCCATTTCTAAATTGGGTCAAACTGTTGTATTCCAATCCTAGGGCCTCAGTATTAACAAATGGGAAGAAATCCTTAAGTTTCCCCCTCTATAGGGGTACGAGGCAGGGTTGTCCCCTGAGCCCATTGATTTTTGCGTTGCTGCTAGAGCCGTTAGCTGCTGCCATTAGAAACAATGTGAATATTAAGGGAATCCAGGCAGGAAAAACGGAACACAAGTTACTATTGTACGCAGATGGCGTATTGGTACTGACCACAAACCCGGAAACAGCAGTACCCCATATGTTATCACTGATAGAATCCTTTTCCCATATATCTGGGTACAAGATAAATTGGGGGAAATCAGAGGCAATGCATTTATCAGGGGTGTGCCCCCCATCTATCAGGAAAAATTGGCAGTTTAGATGGCTACCTTCCAGCCTGGTGTACTTGGGCATTAAGATCACCCCAGGTTTAAAAAACATCATGACAGAAAACCTCCTCCCCCTCATACAGAAAATTGAGAGCACTTTGCAAAACTGGACTAAACTGGGCTTGACAAGAGTGGATTGGTACCACTATGCTTTCTCCCTTAACCAGCTGTCCAAAATATACATGGTAGAAGAACAAGCTCCTGCATGGGTCTCGATGGAAAAGGAACTTACAGATCCGTTCCCCATTCAAGCTTTTATATCACAAACAGGTGGAGAAATCCCATTTAGGAATCCAGTGCTGGTATTTGCGAGAGAAACCTGGAGAGTTTCACTTCAGGTGACAGGATTAAGGCCCTCCTTCACGAAAAAATCATCAATTTGGCATAACAAACAATTAAAAGTGGGTAAAAAAAACACTCTATTGGAAGACATGGGCGGAGGCGGGAATTATCTTTATTGAAGATGTGTTCAAAGATGATGTGTTCATGACATTCGAACAGATAATGACTACGTATAACACCCCTAAGAAAGAGTTTTGGAAATATCTTCAGCTGAGAAGCTGTATAATGTCTACACAAAGAAAAATCCCCCTGACATCTTGTACTGTGATACAGGAAAGATGTCAGGGCAGCCGGCTGGTTGGGGGCGGCACATCTAGATTCTATGGTCTTATGTAACATGCTCATCCACTCAGTGGTCAGTGGTCTCAAGAGAGCATGGGAGGAGGATTTGGAGGTTGGGATAGCTGAGGAGACGTGGGAGGAAGTTGTGGGGTCCTGGTATAAGACGTCAAGGGAAGTCCAGACTCAACTGATTACTTATAGGATTGTCCATAGGGGTTACTGGACTCCCTGTAAAATGGCGAGACTAAAATTGTTAGATTCGGACATATGCTGGAGATGCGAAAGAAGCAGAGGCACATTGATGCATATGCTATATGAATGTCAAATGACAACAAACTTATGGGAAAATATTATAACATTCATTAACAAAGTACTACGAGCAGACCTAATACAAAACCCGGCACTTTGTATATTAGGCATAATACAGCAGGGATAGGCCTGTCAGTTCAGCAGACTCTATGGTGCAGACTGGCCCTCACCACAGGTTGTAGAATTGTGTTAAGACATTGGAAAACAAAACATATCATCCCTTTCAATGAATGGTGTGGCGAAATGACCAAAATGGCCAGATATGAACAATTAATTTTTAACTTGCACAACAGGCAGGAGGTGTTTGTGAAAATATGGGGCCCCTACATGAATGCAATATTGCATAATTAATAGGGGAGAATTTGACGAACTGATTTTAATAGGTCACTCACTACTAAGATATGTGAGGGATTATGGGTAGGGTATAATCCACACTGGATAATGTTAATGTTTTAGTGTATAGGTGTCAGTGGGTCACAGCAGTGGAATGACTGCCCTTATATTGTGTATGTGAATAGCAGCCAAGAGCTATTCGGGACCTGCACACATTTTTACAATCAGGTCGATATTGGTAGAATACTCATCATTCATGCTACTGGTGTGATGATACGTGAAAGATGTGGAGATGACTTAGACCAATGCTTACCCTGTGTATGTATGTATATGTGTGTATATTTTCTTTTCATCCGCTCACTTGTTGTTATCTCTCATGTTCAAGAGATCACTGTTGTTTTTGTCTCTGTTTCTATAAAAGGCAATAAAAATGTAAATGGCAAAAAAAAATAAAATAAAACAAGTTATTTCTTATCTATTTAAAACATTTTCTATACACTTAAACACTATGGGCAGACGTGTCCTTGGTCTCAGCAGTCAAAGTGTTGTGCTTGAATTTTTTATTTTTTTTATTAAATTATTACCAGTATTACCAGCAACAACCTGAATTCAATGAAAGCACACTCACTACTGTAACGAGGAATCATTACAGTAGTGAGTGTGCTTTCATTGAAAAACAAAACACAATCTTACTAAAATGGAAGTAGTCACTCTCTGTCCTTCGATTTTCTCAACAACAACACTTCATTCGATTAACTTTACACGTGGCAGGTGTATTGCTGAAGACCCAACAAAGTGCAGTGTTAAGTGCCAGCTCTTGAGATCCACTGGACATATTTATTAGTAGTGCATAAGTTACACACTGTGTAGTGTATTGATCGGGGACCCCTGTTCATGAGACTGTCCTCGGCTGAAAAACAACCCCATAAGTTGTTTGTTCAAGCAGCAATTGCGACTCATGTTTAGGTTTGTAGTGGTGGCGCCTTCAAGTGGCCTCCCATAATTGTTACGGGAGCAAAGCAGGAAGTAAGATGGTGCGCCCTACGAGACGTTTATGCGCGACGCATTGTTCGTTGCAGTACTCTCCGAAACACCAGAGGGCGTACAGACAAAATAATCTGTGAATGAGCCAGAAGTAGTAGAGAAGAAGAAACTGGACCTTAAGTAAAGCAGGCTGCCTGGCAACAGTAGTAAACACATCCATGTCAAAACGCTGACGTACCACGAAACATTACATATATCTACTCCAATCGTTAATGTGACTGTTGTTCATCTCCAAATCAAAATGACTGTCTGCCTGTAACACTGAAGAACACTCTTTACATGAAGCCATTCTTTTAGCTTTGATAAAACGATCTCTCATGTTTTTCCACACTCTCCAGCAGAATGTTTCTTCTTTTCCCAGTGTGGTGTCTCTCTAAACACACATTTAAGGCTGTCTGACTCCCTTTGGTCTACATACACGGAGAATAACACAGATGTTTGTACAGACGAACGCGACGCAACAGCTTGTGGGGCCGTTACGCTGGAAACGACAGCCGTACTGACGTCATTTTATGACACGCACCCCTCGCCGCCCGGAACACTGCAGCTACCATAAACCTAGCTTAAGAGCGCCAAATTCTTTCTTTCACCCAAGAACCGGTGTTCGTGTCCCGTTTGAAAATAAAAGTAAACAGCGAGCTTTGTTCAGAAGAGGTTGTATCCTGCAAATAAGGTCACATGGTCAATTTGCCTAAGTGTGTTGGCGTAATATTTTGTCTACAGCGAGAGGTGTTCTCTTACACCTATAACCTTCATTTCTCTATACCTTTGTAGTGATTTTAAATTAACCATTGATTTATTTTAGCCTTTAGGTACTTTTTATTCAATTTGGGGGTCAATTTGCGGATTTCTTGTCAGAGTGTAACTGAGAATGTGAGTAAAACGATTGATTGATCATCAACATCAGAGGATATAGGCTAAGGATTTAAAAGAAGTCCATGTTTTTGGTCAATACATAGAGTATGTGTTGATTGAAGACATACTTTAGAAGGTCAAGAGGTCACCCTGCTTTGTTCATGAAGCTAGAAAAATAATTTTACAAAGCCATGCTTCAGAAGCACTGGGAAATGTCCAAATAAACAAATAAAAGTATGTATGTTTTCTCAGATGGGGAATTATGAAAAGAAAACAGTTTTCCGGTAACTGGAGTTAAGGCCTTTCACCCTGGATTGGTCTTTTTATTTCACATCGTAACACAAAAGAAAATCCTGCAGCATTTTCAACAGACTTGTCTTGGGAGTCCATAACTTTAAGAATGGGATTCCACATCTTTATTGAACCACAAGACCTTTAGCCTCAAAATGTCTCATATGATCACATGTCAAAAAGACGTGCTGCGCGCCTTTGTGCTCGATGGTGTTTTAAGCCCCCAACATCTCCTTCCAGGCAGCGCTGTGACCGTTGACTTCAAGGCACCTAACCCTAACCTTAACCCTAATCATAACCATTGCCTAATCCTAGTGCCTTCCAGACAGCGCTGCCTGGAAGGCGACGTTGGGGGCTTAAAACACTGATAAACCGCCTTTGTCCTCCATGGCTTTTCAGCATCTTTATTAGGACAAATGCAGAGAATATTTCAAATTGTGCAAGATGAGGAGAGACGAGATCAGCTGAGACGCCATCAGATTAGATCAGATCACAACTGAAGGGAAAGGTTAATGCTCTTAGCTTTAAGCTGTTTAAAGCAGAATATAGTTTAAAGAAAATTCTACATTGGCCCTGAATGCATGTGCTTCCATGTCTCAATTACATTCAAAAAGCACACGAGTCACCCATGCAACAAAAGTGTCTTTGCATGAGAGGCATTACCTGATACGGATGTGATACAGATGTTACAGTGAAGAATTCACTGGAGGAGGATTCACTTCCCCCATCCAGGGACAGGGAGCGCGCACACACACACACACACACACACACACACACACACACACACACACACACACACACACACACACACACACACACACACACACACACACACACACACACACACACACACACAGATGGAGAGCGAGAGTAAACACGCATCAACAGGCAGGAGTAGGCTATAGTAGATGTGAATGAAGCAGGGACTGAAAGCACATACGGTCACACATTTCTTTATGGAAATGATGGGAAAGAAAATAAAAATAAAAAAAAGATTCTTTGGCTAAAAATGAAATTCTTTCAGAGGCAGTGTAGAAATTCTGCTTTTATCAACCACTGGGATGGTTTGGTTTTCTGAGCATTGATTTGGCTCACATTCATACAGCTGAATACATTTACACTTGAATTAGTAATGTATCAACAGTCTTTAGAGAAGCAGTGTTTGGAGTAAAAATAAAAACGTGGGAAAATGTAAGAAGCTACAGTCGGATTTTTTTTTCCTTTTTTGGAGCAGTGTGCAAAACATCAAAGTGATGACTAACACCTACATCAACAGAAGCAGGAGTCTGGCAGAAGATTGAACGGTTCTGTTGAATTATAGGTAAGCTTCAAGCTTTCATTACTCCGCTCAGACTTCTCCAATCTTCCACTCATCTCTCGGCTCAGACCTTTAAGCTGCTACTTCACGGAGATGGGTCAGCATCTTACAACAAGACAATCTCATTACTTTGATACTGAACGAATTGATACTTTGCAAAACAAGACTTTAGCGTCTACAACCTCGGTTGCAGCTCTGTGAGGCAACGCTTTGAGATGAATGCTAACATCAGCATGCTAACTCATGATAGGCTGATGCTTAGCAGGTATAATTTTTTACCATGGTCGCTATTCTTTAGTGTGTTAGCATGCTAACAATTGCTAAATAGCCCAAAACACAAGTGCAACCGAGGCTGATGAGAATATCATTAGCCTAGCTATGAAGGTATTGGGTAATAATTGACCTTATGATGGTGACAAGTTTAAGGAATAGTTTGACATTTGGGGAAATAGGCCTACACTTATTTGCTTTTTGCTGAGCATTAAATGACAGAGAAGGGTTGTACTCAATGTTAAAAAGTCACTTTATTTACAGAATAAACTACTTGTAAGATTGGTATATCTGCACGATAATTATGAAGCTAACGTTACTGCCAGCAGCTGGTTAGCTTACCTTATCACATAGACTGCAAATATATGAAAACAGCTAGCTTGGTTGTATCTTCCAGAATAAATATGGTACTTTTGTTATTTCTGAACAGAAGCAAGCTAGCCGTTTCCCCTTGTTTCCGGTCTTTTTGCTAAGCTAAGCTAAACGGTCGCTGGCTGTCATTTGCTCCAATATAGCGCTAACAGGATCATTGTCCGAGGGCATGCGTGTCTCTTGCTTTAAACCAACACTGTAAGTGATTTGTAAAGGCTATTCTCACAGTTCAAATTACAAAACAACAAATGGAGATGGATGTTTCTAATGCAGTTTGAATGGTAAAAATCTGTGTAACCACTGTGTAGATATAAATGCCAAATGTCAAACTCCTTTAAAGTGCATTGGCAAGTCTATTTCAGAAACCATGTTGGATACGTTAAACAACATCCATTTTCACAGGTTCAAATGTTTTTAGCCACTGAAGAAGCTAAAAAATAAAATAAAAATGGAAAGCAACTTATGCAAGTTCCAACTGAACTGAATTAATTTACTTACTCAGTTTGAATGAGCAAATCAATAAGTGCATTGACTTTAATTCTGCATGAGCTGATGAAGTAGTTGGCTCAGTTGTTAATGGTATTGGTGCTGATGTAATTTATATGTTATGTCACTGATGATCGATCAATCATGCAGCCTCCACCAATACTCTTACATAACCATTCAACGGAGGCAGGGTTAGTTTACTTTCAAGTTGCAGGCATGGGCACCTGCTCTGCTTCAGTGCCCCTGAGCAAGACACATATCAGCCCCTGAGCTCCTGATCTCACTTACCTTACAAACCCAAAGTGAATTTCCCAACTGAGATTAATATGTAATCTCAGTGTTATTAGAAGGGCTAATGCAACATGATTGCCTCTTAACTCCATCGCCACATGATCAGATCCAGGAGGCAGCTTTTCAGCCGTGGGTTTTGTCCTCCGGTTGCCGGGGCACAGCGAGGTTATCAGTAACATAGAAAGTGTGACACTATCCGCACTGACTATCAGTAATGCTCAATAGCGCTACAGTATCCCCTGAAGGAGGTGAGAGCACTGATACCCTCTCTGAGAAACCAGAGAGCAGAGGGAGGAGGGCGGAGGAAGACAGAGGAGTGAGCTGGAAGGGGGAGGACGCAGAGGAAGCAACATGCTGAGATGTGAGAAAACTATATGGAGAGCGAGCTTACTGGTTTTTCTCGTGTGTTTGAGAGGGACGCTGCAGAAGAGGGAAAGGCGAGTGGGTAACCTAAAGCTACAATGTCTTGAGAAAGCCCTGCGTTTTTCTGCAGGCGGGGTTCTTTCAGAGTTGTTCAAATTGTAACATAAAAAGCAAGAGATGGAGGTGCAACATGAAGGAGTTTAGAGTAAGGGGTGTGTAGAAAATGAGGGGGGGGGGGGTTCAAGGCAGAAGAAAAAAAAAAACAGTGCAGTGTAGCTGCCAGCAGAGACTCTGCTTAGTGCTTGATTGCAGCGAAGAAGAGGATAAAAAGAAAAACAGGACGCAATAGAGAGAATAAGAGAAGGGTATAGCTTCTATTTATAAACCTGAAAGAACCTTTGGATTGGCTTATGGAAAATAAAACAGAGATGGAAAGAACAAAGGGGGAGTAAAAAAGAAAAGACTGGCAGATGGGTTAAAAAAAGATGAAAAGAGAGCTGCCAGCAGAGAGAGAACGAGAGAGTAAAAGGGGGAGGGAGGAATACATTTACCTTGACTGACACTGCGACAGGGAGAGAAAGCAGAACCCCCCACTCCAAGAAATGATAGCTCCACAACATCATGCGACACAATCTCTGCAGTGGGTTGGCTTGCGCGCACACGCACACACACACACACACACACACACACACACACACACACACACACACACACACACACACACACACGCACACACACACACACACACACACACACACACACACACACACACACACGGCTGTGGTCGCAATTGTGCAGGTAAGACGGGACAGTTCCACCACAGATTTGAAGCAATAAAAAATAAATAATTAAAAAAGTTCTTTTGGGACAACTTGTCAAATTTTCTAAAACAATTTTTTTTTTTTAAGTGAAGGAAAATTCACCTTTTTAACTACATATTTTCAACTATAGCTGCTGAAGAAAGACAGAAGCACAGGCAGTTTCTCAATGGAAACTGAGGAGAATGAAGACATAAGACAATCAATAATATGAAACAATAATAATAATAGAGATGCCGTGACATTTGCAGGAAGTGAGGATCAATAACATCTCAGAGACGTGGAGATGTGGCCATACTTAGAACGGGACCACTCTGTTTACTGTCTCACTGAATGAGAACGATCAATGCTGTCAATATGCTGCAGTGCAAACACATCGATCGTTGTGAGACCTCGGCGGGCGTCGGATGTGAGGGTCATGATTCAAAGTTGTAAGACTAGAAATGGCAGAAAATGACATTAACTGCATCGTGACTTCAACTTGATTCTACAGTACGGTGTAGCTTTCACCCCAAAGCTTGATTACTTTTGGATATGTTATGAGAATAACCTGAGCATTTGAGCCTGCTCTATCGTTGTGCTCACACGTTGCCACGGACAACAGCATCAGATTCTGTATAGGGTAAAAATGCAACATGAATTTAAAGTGCCTGGTGCTTGCTGTTCCCTCACTGCCAGCCCAAGGCTGCCCACTAGTGGCGGAAATATAAGATTGCAGCTTCTAAAAACACATGTGACACTGGTGTCTGCATATAACCGAAAACTTATATTAGAACAATGAACGGATATAAAATGAACACGCTATATAATCATCTAGTATTGTTACGCAGGCTATTTAGAGCACCTTTTAGAAAATGTTACAATATAACCAAGCTGCATGGCTCTAGGGATCCTCACACTTTAATACAACATTCAAATCAAATCAAATGTCTGCTAGCTGATTCTGCTACATGAGCCATCACTGGACAATATTCTGCACTATGCATTTTTTTTTAAGACTCGCATTTATGTGTCACATCCTACTGTGCAATTTGTCATTTATATTCATCTGCACTTTACTCATCTGTATATCTGTGCATGTATGTATATATATATATATATATATATATATATATGTATATATACACACTGTCTCTATACTGTTTATATAAGAGTGTTTATAGTGTAAATACGTTTGCATTGGGGCGGCCTCCACCACACCCAGTAAGAGCGTGCGCCCCATGTAGAGTCCTTTGCAGTCCTTTGCGGGTTCGAGTCTGACCAGCGGCCCTTTGCTGCGTGTCATCCCCCATCTCTCTCCCACCTTTCCGGTCTATCCACTGTCACTATCTAACAAAAAGGAAAAAGCCCCATGAAATAATCTTTAAAAATAAAATAAAATAAAAATAAAATGTTTGTATTATTATTATTATTATTATTGTTATTATTAGAATCTTATAATACTTTCTGTATATTTCTTTCCTATGTCTATTTTATGTGTATTTGTGGTATTCTGATGTGTGTGAACTTAAAAAAGAAATTTCCCCAGTGTGGGATTAATAAAGTCTATCTTATCTTATCTTATCTTATCTTATCTTATCTTAGGGATGTCAATAGTAGTCTTTTAGTCGGACTGAAATATCCAAACAACTTTTAGATGCAATTACATTTTGTGCAGACATTTACGTCCTCCTTAGTGATGATGTGGTGGTCCACTGACTTTTCATCTAGTGCCACCATCACGTCCAGACTTTGATTTGTCAGATAAAAGTGTTTCCACTACAACTGTTTTCATTTCCCGCCTGGATTCAGATGAAGAGGAGAGGGAGAGAAATGGAGTTGATGATTCAGGATCAGCAAAAGAGGATTCAAGAAACCAATCACTCAAAGTGAGTTGAAACTCAACACAAAAGGATCCATCACATAAACACTGTCAAAAAAGCTTCTAAACTCTTTAGGAAGGACATTCAGAGTGTCACAGAGTGTCAGCACAGCACCTTTTTATAAGCTCTGCACACCTGCCTTTACTCATTCACACCTGTCTGTGATCTGTGGTAAAGGTGCTGTAGCTAGGATTGTGAAGGTCCAGGACTTTAGGGGTGTGCCAAAAAATCAATTCAATTTCTATTGTATGTCTACTGCAATCACATGATAGATAGATAGATAGATAGATAGATAGATAGATAGATAGATAGATAGATAGATAGATAGATAGATAGATAGATAGATAGATAGATAGATAGATAGATAGATAGATAGATAGATAGATAGATAGATAGATAGATACTTTATTGACCTGAAATTCAAGGTCCCAGTAGCTTATAGACATCACACACAACATACACATACATCATAACAGCATGTTAAAATGACAAATAACAAACAAATTCACATAATAATATGGACGATAAAATACACTAAATAAACTAAATAAAAAATCCACATGAATGTACTAAGATATATATATATATATATATACATACATGCATATATATATATATATATATATATATATATATATACATATATACATATATATACATACATACATACATGGGAAAGTAACTACATTTACATACTGTGAATCGTTTTTTTTAAATCGAGAATCGTTTTTGAATCGAAAATCAATATTGAATCGAATCATGAGCCTAAAAATCGAAATCGAATTGAATCGTGACATTTTCTGAATCTTACACCCCTACAGGACTTTGAACATCAACAACTACTCAGTCCCTCCCCCCACAAGGGAGAACGAATGTGTGTGCATGCGCAGTGATTGACACGCAGTTAGATACCACCCCACTCTGAGAAAAATTTGTATAAAAAAATTAAAACTACTTCATGCAGTGCGGTGAGGTCGTTATGACAGGCCCTAGCGCCGCTTGTATGTTTGAAAGGCATGACTCGCTTGGCTTGCAGATTGTGGCGCCTATGCTAGCTACCGTATATTGTCTCTTCACATGATCAAATAGAGACTTGACATTGGAAAACATCAACATGCATATTATCCAGCAATCATCATCCCATATCTGTGTATGGCAAAAATACTTAACAAATTAAGTACGTATTTCATATAAATAAATATTATGTTATGACGTTTTCCCATTGCTAGTACCAGCTCTACTCGGCTCGGCTCGACTTGGCTGCGTTTGCCCGTGCTCCTTTTTCCATTGCAGATTTAGTACCGCCTCATGCGTGAGGCGAGCGTGGCTGGTCGTCTTAGCGACGCCGCAGGAAACTGCCGTGACCTAACGCGACACACACACAGAACGTCGAAGGTGTGTTGTTGTTACCACAGCCAGAAAACAAATTTAATTTCAAATGAAGCTGGAGGCAGCAAAAAAAAAAACACAGCTGGCTAAACTATTTAAAAATGGCGGGTTTGTTCAGGACACCACCGTCTGTCACTTTCACGTCACCTTTTGATATTGGCTCAGCTCGCTTGGAACCTCGACGGAGGTGGTACTAAAAAAAGTACCAGTTAGGAACCTGGAGGACAAGGTATGTAAGCAGCATGAGAAGGTTCTGTAAGAAGGAGGAGAAGTTTATATGTAAGACCGACCACAGCCGGCACCAAGTTGTGAGGGCAGAGACCGCGTCACAGCAAAAAAATGGTAAAATGTAGTTTTTATTTATTGTAACAAAGTGGTGGTAGTGTTTGCGAAATGCATTTTCTCCGGAAAAGTGTTTCCACTACAACTCATGTTTTCATTTCCCTCCCAGATTGAGGTTAAGAGGAGAGGGAGAGAAGTGGAGCTGATGATTCAGGATCGAAGGAATCAATCACTCAAGGAAACAAACCAAGGTGAGGTCACACTCAACACAGGGACTCATTTCAAATGACCCTGGACCCCTCACTTGTCAATACTGTCGATTAAAAACAGCTTCTTCAACAGGGGGTCCGGGGCCCCTAGGGGGTCCTCAGAGTTACAGCAAAGGGGGGGGGGGCACCAAATTGTTGTCTTAACATCCAATTCAAATCAATTCAAATGACCTTTATTTGTTCCCGAGGGGCAATTAAAGTCATTAACATGGATCCAACAAATTATTAGCAAATATAAATCAGCCTATTTGTGAACAAAAGCATTGATTATAGTCTTACTGGCCTTAAGGTAATGTAGCCATCCTCAGATACAGTTCATCCTTAGGATTTACTGTGTATCTTTAACAATAAAACATGATGAAATCATGCCAACAGTTAATATTTTAATAGCTTAGTATTGTATGCACTTTAAGGAATACACCACCGTTTGTTGAAATAGGGCTTATCACGGTCTCCTCTAGATGTAGAAAGGTGGGCAAACTCAGCTCGCTTGGAACCTCGATGGAGGTGGTACTAAAGAAAGTACCTGTTAGCAGGTACCAGGGACTTTTTTTCGTAATGGAAAACCAAAAAAGGCGAGTAGAGTCGAGGCGAGTCGAGCAGGTACCATTTAATGGAAAAATGCCATTAGACTGCTACGGACTATTTCACCAAAAATAATGAAAACCTTGACTCTCTCCATGCGCCTCAGTGCATCTGCATCGTGTATATAACTGTGTATATATCTGCACCCCTGACTTGATGCAGGGCAGCTTTGAGGTTGTCTTATGTCATTCTAAACAGAGGAGGTCAATTTCAAAATCCCAGCACCCTGGGAAAGTACAAACTCTCCCTACAAAGCTATTTTAAAGCATCAAGAAGGAGGAAGAACATATTATGCTCATGATTAATTGCTCCACATGAAACTATAATTAAGAATATACACCAATAACAGATCACGTTTCAGCAGTTACACCCAGATCCAAACAGAAGAAAAAGATCATACCCGAGCGGACAGCCAAGAGCAGGTATGTCTTGATATCTTAATAATCTATGTCCAGTGAGCAATAAAGTGGATTTTCATTCTGTAGAGGGGCTTTACAGACATTAAGAGATATGGATTATTGTATCGGTTTTGTAGGAAGTTCGTGCTCTAAGACCTATCTTCTTGCAAAGTACGATAGATTAACTGCATTGGACAATTCAGACACTACAATATTAGAATACTGCTGTTTTTTTTCCCGCTAGAAACAAAATGGCAAATTGACAAATGCTTAGTACATGAAAATGTTGGGCTCAAATCAAATCAGTTTTAGAAACCCTGCATAGATTAGTTAGATAGTTAGATAGATTAGATAGATTAGTAAATCACACTTTTAGGGGTATTTAAAACCTAAAAAAAATGAATAAATAAAATGAATAAATTAACAGCATTCATCCAGGTAACATGTACTGTAACACAATCAGTTGCACCCTCCCCCAAGTTATTTTCTCCTACCAACGTTTGTATCTACACCTTTAGTGTGGAAGGCTATTTTTTTTACCTTTTACATTCCATTAAACCTGTTTGTTGAAGGAAGAGATGGACTTTCCCCGACTAAAGTGATACGTGGGACTTTTTTTGGTAGTCATAATGTACAGAATTTGTGCAAGTTTGGATTTCACAGAAAAGTCTGTCTGCTTTACACTAGTCTCAAGATAGACAATTTTAATTGCATTATTTGATGCTATAAAACGGCCCTACTGGCCTTTAAAAAGTACAATGATTTATTTGTAATGTTTTTTGCAGTCAGTTTGTAAGAGTATAGGTTACACTTTTGTTTCAGACATGGCACACAGCAGCTTCTGTTGTTCTGTGTGTCTGGACCTTTACACTGACCCAGTCTCGACACCATGGGGACACAACTTCTGCAAGCTCTGCATTGAGAAGCACTGGGACAGCACAAATGTGTCTTGCTGTCCCCTGTGCAAAGAGACATTTTACCAGAAACCCCAGCTGCGGGTCACCATCTCCTTCCGAGAGGTTGTCGATCACTTTAAAAGCACAAATGCAGGCTTGGTGACCGGCGGCGCAGCCTGTGACGCCCAAGCTGGTGAAGTGCCGTGTGATGTGTGCCAAGGTGTGAAACTAAAGGCCCTTAAGTCCTGCCTGGTGTGTATGGCATCTTACTGTGAGAGTCACCTGGAGCCCCACAACACAGCAGCAGCCCTGAGTAGACACAAGATGATCAAACCAGTTAGGAACCTGGAGGACAGGTTATGTAAGCAGCATGAGAAGGTTCTGGAGCTCTTCTGTAAGAAGGAGGAGAAGTTTATATGTTGGATTTGTGCTGAGACCGACCACAGCCGGCCAGGGGTGGATTGGCCATCTGGCAATTCTGGCGAATGGCAGAGGGGCCGGACCATTTTTTTTTAATGTGGGCCGGTCAGATTGGGTCGACTGACCCAATCAGAAGTTACTCAAATTGGGACGTTCAGTCAAAATCAAGCAAGTCACCTGCAAACGGGATCTCCATTTGCAGGGTTCAGGCTGTACCGGGCCTCCCGGTGATCATGCTGCTCTGGGGGACCGGCAGCGCAGCGAGAAGCCACTGCCAACGGGCGCAGCTTCGCCGGAGCTCCGACTGCTGTCTGTCCGCACAGCCGTCTGACGGCATCAGTATTCAATTGACACAGTTCATTACCGGTTAAAAACGTCTTGTTGTCGCGTGAAATAGTAGTCTATTTCGGTGTTTTGGTACAGTTGGTTTTAACACCTGATGTGAAGTGTAGGCCTACAGGAGTACACAATAAAACCCTGAACAAGCAGCGTTGTTCTGCTCCTCTTTCTGCTGTGCCCCATTCACGTGACACGTCGTGTTTAGTTTTACACTATGAAGGTTAAACTCTGCAATTAATCCGCGTTCACATGTATGCATGAACTGTGGTGGTCCATTACACTGTAGGCTATATTCAACATCACTGATCATTTTTTATGTAGAAAACATTACACTTCACAACGTTTTGTATCCATAACATGATTGTGTTATTGTACAATTTAGCAGTAAAAGCAGTAGCCTCTGTAAGTCAATCCTACATTTTTCAACTTGGGAGCAAAACATGCTCCTTGGGGAAAAAAAGTTACCATAAAGCCCTGTTCATGCTGTGTGTTGTTGTATCCGGCCCTTGTCCCAGATTTGAAAGCCCCCTTACTGGACTACTGAATATACAACCCCAAATCAGAAAAAGTTGGGACAGTATGAAAAACACAAATAAAAAACAAACGTAGTGATTTTTAAATGTACTTTGACTTGTATTTCATTGCAGACACTGTGAACACAAAATATTTCATGTTTTGTCTGGTCAACTTAATTTCATTTGTAAATATACATCCTTTCCTGTCATTCAGACCTGCAACACATTCCCAAAAAGGTTGGGACAGGAGCAATTTAGGGCTAGTAATCAGGTAAATTGGTTAAATAATGATGTGATTTGAAACAGGTGATGTCAACAGGTGATTGTAATTATGATTTGGTACAAAAGCAACATCCAAGAAAAGTCTAGTCCTTTAGGAGCAAAGATGGGCCGAGGATCGCCAGTTTGCCAACAAATACGTGAGAAAATTATTGAAATGTTTAAAAACAATGTTCCTCAAAGAAAGATAGGAAGACATTTGCTTATTTCACCTTCAACAGTGCATAACATAATTAAAATATTCAAGGAATGAGGAGGAATTTCAGTGCGTAAAGGACAAGGACTCAAGCCTAAGCTGAACAACCGTGATCTCCGATCCCTCAGGCGGCACTGCATCAAGAATCGTCATTCATCTATAAGTGATATCACCACATGGGCTCAGGACTACTTTGGCAAACCTTTGTCAAGTACCACAATACGTAGTTACAGACACAAATGCCAGTTAAAACTGTACTGTGCCAAAAGGAAGCCCTATGTTAACAGTGTCTAGAAGCGCCGTCGACTTCTCTGGGCTCGGAGGCATCTGGGATGGACCATCACACAATGTGACAACGAAGACCCCGTACTGTTGCCCACCTTAAGACTTGTTTGCAGCAAGAATGGGACAAAATTACACCTGAAACACTTCATCACTTGGTGTCTTCAGTCCATAAACGTCTTTTGTTGTGAAAAGGAATGGCAACATTACAAAGTGGTAAATGCTTTACTGTTCCACTACTTCCAGTAGTAGAAATGTGTTGCAAGAACCAAAATTTGAAAAAAATAAAAATAAAAATCATGATGAACACATTAAATTATGTGCTGTTGTATTGTCTGCAATGAAATACAAGTCAAAGTACATTTAGAAATCACTAGTTTCATTTTTGTATTTGTGTTTTCCATACTGTCCCAACTTTTTCTGATTTGGGGTTGTAGATAAAGGGACGCCAGAATGAAGCCTGGCGGTCAAATGTGATTTGGCCTACTGATGTCAAACAGCAGACAGTTAATGCATTGAAGATGACACATCTAACTTTTTGGATAAAACCGTATGGACTTGGACTATGGAAAAAAATAGTTTTATATATCTTATTTAGTTACAGAGTTTATTTTTGATTCCCCTGATTGCCAAGACTTGGGATAACAATTTTCAAAAGCCAAACGTTTTTTTGTTTTAATTGTTCTCTGTGTGATTTCAATACATTTGTGAGATTTTATTTCCATTTAGTATTTTCTTTCGTCTTTACAGTCATATAACAATTTATACATTCATGTGACATCCCTGCAACATACATTATGCTGGCAGCCCTGGTGTCCTGAAAGAAATGATGTCTATAACTTGATTTTGCATCACAGAGTTGAGGTAATACAAGCAAACCAAATATTGGGGGGGAAATGGCTTAAGGCCCTGATAATTGGCCGTCGGACATGTTGACATGTTGAATCGGAAGGCGGGCAGTCGGACTCAATGACCAATCTGATTGGTGGAGTGCTAACCTGGAAATGGCGAGCGGGATGAGCGACAAACACCTCTTGAAATCTGACGAAAATCTTTTAAACTGACCTTTGTCGATCTCAAATGAAGACAGATTCAGCAACTGCATGGCCTATTTCTCGCTTAAAATGTTTTCAGAAACACGTTTCAGTGAACTATTTTAGTAAAATACGAGATTGTATTTCAAACGAGCCGCCATGCTGGTCGGTTGGAGAAGCCAGACCCACGTGACGCGTCCGTCATTTCCTGTTTTAATTTTTGGGGCGACAATACAGATTAGCGGCGCCTGCTGTTATGGAGACGTATTACGTCTCGCGCACGCGCAGAATGTACACTCAAGTCGGCGTCGCTTCGGTGTGTTCCGAGGCACTTTTTGGACCTCGGGGAGCCGACGGATCAGTCCGATGGTCGGCCGTCGGGTTGGTGTGTCAGGACCTTTAGGGTTTAATAGGGTTTAAAAGAGGGTTAAATAACCATTAAATCAAAAAACACACTCAGGTGGTTGTGATGCGCATGATTCAGAGTCAATCTACAGAACCTACTAATTCTGGCCCATAGGTTGGACTTGCTTTTGTTGTTATACCGTTTTGGGCAAGTAATAATTTGCTGTTTTTTATACTTTTCTCTATGTTTCTAAATATAGTAGTTTTATGATATTTGTTCCCTTTTAAATGATTTATGTGATTCACACGTGTATACTATTTATCTTGATGTTTTTGCCCTTTCAACTGAGGCATGCCTCCAGCTCTGATTGGTTCTGATTGGTCCAGGCTGAGAGTAGATTGACTCTCAGTCATGCAGATCACAACCACCTGAGTGATGAATGTGTTTGTGTCTTATGTTGCTTGTTCTTCAATAAATAAAAAAAGGGTGTGAATCTTTTGTCTGACTTTTGCCCTCATTTAGTTTTTTGACGTACCCGACAATCTAAAATTAGAAATTAATAAATATGTGATCATACTGGGTGCTCATCATTCCTGACTCTGTGTCACTGACTGTCTGATGAGTAGAAGGTTGTTTGATGAAAATGCACCTTAAAAAAATTAAAAGTGATAAACTATGTTGTCACTAAGGATGATTTGAACACTACAGGTGCTTGATAAATTGAGCTTGTACTGTTTTTTTTGTAATTTAACTAGTCTGTCATTTATCACATCAATAGCGTCATTTATCACATTATTAATTATGGTCAATCTTCCCTGCAGAGTTTAAGAAAGTGCAGCAATTGGCGGGTTTGTCACCCCTAACTTTTAAATTGGATGTTTTTCTGCGATTTGTATTCGGTTTCAACTTAAAATGCAGTCCTCTTAGACCTAAAGGTTACGTGTCATTATAAGAATGACATTATAATATTCTCACAGCCTGTCTATTCTAACAGAGGACATAACCACTGACGCAGACACCCTGGTTCATTGTCTCTGTAGATGGGAAAGAAGTCAGGCAATCTCAGAAGAAGCAGAAAGTTCCAACTGGCCCAGCGAGGTTCACAGAAAGCACTTTTGCTGTTGCAACGCAGGGTCTAACCACAGGCAGACACTACTGGGAGGTCGGGGGGATGGAGAAATCCAACTGGGGGCTGGGAGTGGCTTCTGGCGCTGTGAGGAGGAGTGGACGCATCACTCCCTCTCCGGAGAACGGCTTGTGGACTGTAGGTCACAGGGATGGAGGGCAGCATTTTGTGTACGCACAAAGAGCATTCCCTTCAACGTTGTCTCCCCCTCCCCAGAGGGTGGGGGTGTTTGTGGATTACGAGGAGAAGCAGGTGTCGTTCTTCGATGTGAAGGCCAACACTCACATCTTCACCTTCACTAAGTGCAACATCACAGGCAGGATTTACCCCATATTTGATCCCTGTGTGGCGACAGAAAAGAAAGAGGTTGCTCCCAAATTATGATGGTAGAGATAAAGGACGGGGTTTCAACATTGGTGGGGACATATACTAACTGGGGGGGGGGCTGCCCGCCCACCCACAAAAGTGTTGTGCCTCATTTCATGCAGGGATTGCTATCTTTCTCTGTATCAATTTATGATGTAAATGACTTTATTTATGGAAAGGAAAACACAGGTGATAATTCTAAATATATGAAAATGTTATGGAATATATAATGCAGTAATGCTATCAGGCATTCTGTATTGCTTTCGAATATTTATTCTCCTGTAGATCAACTCTTTTTTCATTTAAATGTTATCTCTGCCAAGTCAAAACATATGTATGCATATGCATGCATCTGTTTGGGGGAAGTAACCTCTAAAAATGTGCATGTTGGGTCAATGATACATGACTTTATTATAAACCCCTGGACGTTTCAGCAATGTTTCTGCTCAGGTTCAAAACTTTGCATGCCTTATCCATGCGCATTAATTGTGTATTATGATTCAGTACATATTGTATCATAGGCGATATAATATATTTCTAGCTAGAAACAGGATTTAATGGCAAGGAATTTACTGTATAATCTATATTATATACACTATATCACTATTAGTATGCGTGTACAGTACAAGCTGATAATTCTGATAAATGGAATTTTGTTTTACTTACTGTTGTTTTGGAGTTTTTGTGTCATCTGTTTTTATGTTCCTTATGTATGTTTGATCCCTCATATCGTTTTTATTGTTTGCCATTTTCATATGAGAAATCAATACACATCATTTCTGGTGTTTCTGTGTAGTTTCTTTGGCCATCTGTTTTTATAAGATATATATTTTGTGCCACTAACCTTTTCAAAAATTCCTTATTAAACAATTTCTCTTAACGAAAATGTAATGTAAAAGTCCTGAATTTTACCCCATGATGATTTAGGGACTAAAACTTCATGAAGAAAGTTAGTACATGTGATCAACAGGGTGCAGTTCTTTCATTCTAAAATAAATAAAAAATGAACCTTTAGATAATCTCACATTATTTTCACGAGAATAGGTGATAAGTACGCCTTCATTTTCTTTCAAATCCTGACGCTGATATCAGTGTGACATTTATCAGAGTCATAAAGAAGGTGAGTGCAAGTAATCAACAGGGATCAGGACTTTGATTTGTTCACAGTCAGAAGTTAATGATCCCATACACATATCACCTGTAAGACAGTCTGGAGTGCAGGAATGTGATATCTTGTAGAATGATAAAAGCAGAAACTGCAGAAAAACAGCAAAGCTATTTCAGCTCACCTACAACTGCTATCTTATTTCCACAAAATTCATTTAGCTGTTATCAGAGTCTTTTGAGAACTATGCAAGTGGAGAAAAGCACACAGCACGTCTGTTGGTTTAGGGTTTTTACATACGCTGCAGAGCCAGAGAAATCAGAGAGTGTGATAACAAAGGGAGGGCATGTGTGACTGTTTGGGTGTGTCACACTGAGAGTGGGAGGGCCACGTTTCAGAAAGAGTGCAGCACCTGTTGGTGTGTGATTCATAGCACAGTGTATGAAGTGAAGGAGTGCACTGCTCCACGTCAGAGGAAAAAATGCAGAGTGAGTTCTACTTTATCTTACATGTTTGTTTTTTTATTAGTGATTAACTCTTCTTTTGCCTGTAGGACATGTTATGTTTTATGAGTCTTTTGTTGAAAACAGGTTTCTCTAGAGTTTGTCCCATGTGGAATTAACTTTTCCGTCCTCCATGGCCAGTGAATGTTACATTTTTACCAGCCACTCAATAGGTTACCATTGTTGTTTTACTTGTTGAGTGAAGCTAATCTACCAGCCACTTGCACATTTTACCAGCATGTGGCTGGTAAGATGCTGCTAATTTTGAACCCTGATTACATATCAGCATAACAAGCAGACATAGTTCTCTACAATAAAAGATATCTCAGCGTCTTTATGTTGGTGAACACTTACAGCTGTGCAAAAATTGTTCATTTGGCTAGGAGAAAAATGATCAAAAGCAGATCATACAAGTGTTTGTGTTATTTTAGCTGATTTAATTTTCTGAAATGACACTACACTAGCTGACGTGTTTATATCTTGTCTAATTCATTTCTCAGTGGCTGTTACATAACACAAAGACAATAAGACTTTACATTACTGTCAGCGTAACTATTTATACATCCAAATACATATACAAAAAAACACAACCTGAAATACTTTTCATTTGCATTACATAAACAACAGGATATTGAAGCTTAATTAAAAATGCCAACAGCAGGGGTTGTTTGTTGCAGCTGGAACAGGGTAGATTTTATGTGCGTTGGGTTTTCTTCTAAACATGAAGCAGTAAGCTGCTGTGACGTAGAAGGTCCTGAGTTTCTGCATTCCTCAGATAAGTTTCTCACCTGCCAGTGGAAAGAGTGGCGCTATTAAATTCACTTCCTGCTTGTGTTCTGTTACTGAATCTAACTCCATGTATCAAAGGAACAATAACAGGTTAGCTGTGTACACTGACCTTTAACTCTGTGGTCAAACACAACATGTCCTCTTGTATCCTCAGCATGGTTCTCTCTCTGTAGAAAGTTTTACTTGAATCAAATCAGCTGTTTCAGCTGTATGTGCTGATGTTTGATTGAAAACCTTTTGAGGCGAACCATGACGGTTTTGCCTCAAAAGGTTTTCCATCCAACATCAGCACGTAATAGTCTGACTTGCTGTCAGAAAAAAAAAAACTCGACAAATACCTTCATTTTATAGTCAAATAATGAAATCATGTTTTTCTAAATCTACGAGTGCGACAGGGGTGGCGGTTGCCTGCCAATCGGAAGGTTGGTGGTTTGATCCCCGGCCCTGCAGTCCCACGTCGAAGTGTCCTTGGGCAAGACATTGAACCCTGAGTTGCCCCCGATGCTGCGCATAGGAGTGTAAATGTGTGTGAATGTTTATCTGATGAGCAGGTGGCACCTTGTACGGCAGCCCCGTGAATGTGAGTGAATGGTGAATGGTTCCTGTACTATGTTAATGCGCTTTGAGCAGTCGTTAAGTACAAGAGAAGAAGAAGAACAGCTTAACGGCTGTCCTGAAATCCCTTCTCAGGCAGCTTCACAGCAATTCGCACTTCAATGTCGTGTCTTATGACAGGACTGCCGTGCGATCTTTGCCTCATACACAACATAAAGGTGTCGGTGGAGCTCCAATCTGATTTACTATTTCTAGATAAGGTGTGTTTAGTCTATCTGGTGTCATACCGAAACAAAATTAACATATACTGTGACCTGCAAAGATAAGTCAATCAATTGATTAGTTGTCAACTATTAAATTAATCGCCAACTATTTGGAATAATCGATTAATCGGTTGGAGTCATTTTTTTTTATGAAAAAAAGAAAAACTTCTTTGATTCCAGCTTCTTAAATTGCAATATTTTCTAGTTTCTTCACTTCTCTGTGACAGTAAACTGAATATTTTTTGAGTTGTGGACAAAACAAGGGACTTGAGGAGGGACATCTTGGGCTTTGAAAAACATTGATCGACATTGTTCACCACTCTCAGACATTTTATTGACCAAACAAGTAATCGATTAACTGAGAAAACAATAATTGTTAGTTGCAGCCCTAAACATGTATACATGTCTTCCTGTTTCTCTCTTTTTCCTCCAGGCATGAGCCCCCCGGGAGGCCGCGTCCTCTCTGAGGACCAGTTCAGCTGCTCCATCTGCCTGGAGGTGTTCGTGGAGCCCGTCTCCACACCCTGCGGCCACAGCTTCTGCAAGGCCTGCCTGCAGGGCTACTGGAACCACAGCAAGAAGTTCACCTGCCCCATGTGCAAGAAGAGCTACTCAAGAAAACCTGAGATGAGCGTCAACAGGGTCCTGGCTGAAATCTCCTCCCAGTTCCAGGAGATGATGCTGGCCGGAGGAGCTGGAGGGGCTGTGGGAGCCAGGGGAGCCTTGCGGGGATCCACCCTGAATCTGAGCGCAGACGTGGGCCCCAGGGGCTCCGCTGCAGGGTCCGGGGAGTTTGCCCAAGCTGGGGAGGTTCCCTGTGATGCCTGCATTGGAAGGAAGGTCAAGGCGCTCAAGTCTTGTTTGAGCTGTCCTGGATCATTCTGTGAGGTTCACCTCAGACATCATAAAAAGGTCCGTTTTTTTTTCTTCTTCTTCAGCATCATTTTAAATGACAGATATCTGTTTTCCTTCTTCTTCGCCTTGCCTCTTTTTTGTCCCTGTTTATTTTTTGGTTTTGATTGTATTTCTTAAATTGTAAGATTTTTTTTTTTACATTGTACTTTTGTTTGATATCAGTTGACTTTGTGGAATCTTGAACTAGAATCCTCAACATTTTGCAGGATTAAAAAATGGTTTTTAGCACAACATGAGTTTACAGTGATGAGACTAAAAGGCTAAAAGACACATTGTACTGTGCAGTCTATGCCAACCCTGATGACATTTTATGTTCAAACACCAAATGTATACTTATGAACACGTCAGCATTTAGATTACTATCATCGTCTCAGAGCTTCCCAATTCAAATGGCCTGCTACTAAAAGCCACTGTAAAGGAGGGGTGGGGAAATAAATTGATACAGCATAGTATCGCGATATTTTCCGCGGCAATAATATCGATACACAGACGGCAAGTATCAATCTATTATTAGATATGTGTTGGTCAGTTTGTCTGCTTGACAATCCCATTTTGCAGCAATAAAATTGAAGTGAGAGGAAAGAACAGAGAAATGTATCTTTATTTTTAGATAAAACCGATGTTTCAGAGAGAACTTTCATTTTGGGGACATCATTTGAAATTGGGAAAAATTTGAAGTTGGAAAAAAGTCATAAATTGCAATATATCGCAGAATATTGCAATATGTTTTAAAATCACAATAACATTGTATCGTGACATAAGTATCGTGTTGATATTGTACCGTGAGACCTCTGGTGATTCCCACCCTTACTGTAAAGTAATGACCTACACACCCACATGAACACTATACCACACTGCACACATACATTGTAATTTTGATCCTGTGTAAATTATTTGTATAAGCTATGGTATGTTTACTGTTTTTTTGCACTGTATGTTAAGTAGGATTGGGCATCGAGAACCGGTTCCTACTTGGAAAGTTACGATTATTGGAGTCGCTTGGAAAACTTGGTTTTGAATCAGATCATCGGTTGCAAATTTAACACGCGCAAGTTTTTTGTTTCCGTAGCGGCCACCGTACATCCAGGCGCTGTTTGTGTTGCAGCGAGCACAGTGAGCGGTGCTCTCAAGCGTGCCTTTATTTTACGTTGAAAAAGCCCAGTAAAACTGTAAATCGCCATTAAGTCAAAATAAAATTGTCCTCTTATCTGTGAATTAAGCATGTGACCCGTTTCAACTCCACCCCTCAAAGAATCGGAATCGATAAAAACGGAATCGAAAGGAAGAACGGAATCAGAAGTGTTAAAACCCTAATGTTGAGTCACGTCTAAGACGATTTTCTGTCATGACAGACAACAACGTTTTCTGAATCTGAATGTAGGCTGCTCATGGTTCATTCTGGTTCAGAGGCTGATCACTGGCAGTGTAGATTAGAAAGGTATCCAAACCACAGTCCTCACTTTGTTGTGTCTACGCTTGCCCATTCAAATTCATGACTCTCCTCCTCTCTTCCCAGGTGAAGTCTCTGACATTTCATCGTCTGATCGAACCCACTTTCAACCTGGAGGAGAAGATCTGTAGGAAACACGAACGTCTCCTGGAGGTCTACTGCCGCTCGGACCACTCCTGCATCTGCACGGCCTGCGCCGAGACCACACACAAGTCCCACGACATTGTCTCCACTGACCACGAGTGGAAGAAGAAGATGGTGAGCTGTGGTCACTGTCTGTTAAGTTTAACGAAGGCCTGTTTTTGCATCATAAAGTGAATGGGTTTGGCTTCTATATCCGGGCTAAACAAACAGCAGTGTCGATATATATATTGATTCCAGTAAGGCACAGTCCTTTTTTTAAATTTATTTTCTTCTCACAGAGTAATCTGGGTAAGAAGAGGTCGGAGCTCAAACATTTGATCAAGGAGAGAGCCAAGAAACTGGAGGAGATCAAACAATCCATCAAAGTCATCAAGGTTAGTCAGCTGAAGCCTGGAAGACAGGAAACAAGATCTCGCTCGTGAGTTACTATGTGTTGTTAGAGCCCAGGGTGACAAAGCACAGCATGTCTGACAGTTTCAGTGCTGATTGTCAGCTCGTTAAATATATCAGACCAGTGGGAGTAACAGTTTTTTTTTTTTTTTTGACGATGCCTATAGTTACTCCTAGTTGTTCAAATCCACATCAGTAATTTCAAGTAATAAAAAATGCGTTGTTTACAGGATAAGTCTCTAGATATGTATCGCCTTGTTTTGCATAAAAAAACATACAACACAAAGAAAAAATCATTGACAACCAAACTGTTACCAAATTGTTAAGAACACAATAGCCTACTTTTCATGACATTCATTAATAATCATTGAACACAGCAAGTGAGAGGAACTTAATTTCAGCCTAGCTTTGATTAATCCTAAACATGTTATGGATTTACGGTTAAACCGTTCATTACTCAAGTCAATGTGAGCTTTTTAGATGTTTCTGCAAAGACTGGATGTCTCAATAAATACACAGTAGACACATCGCTGTGTGTTGCTACATTTAAAGGCAGAAAATTTAGAGCCTCAGAAATATTACAATGATGGGTATGAAAACATGTCAAAATAAAGGTACATGGCAAAGGATGGGACCTGGTGGTATAGTGACGCAAACGTAGCATTAAAAGATCGCTGATCTCTTAAACTTAAGGTAAAACTAGCAACAAATTGTATTATATTACAAACATTTAGGTTCCTTAAGCCAACCAGTGTAGTATTGGTAAAAAAGCTGTGCCTTATTAGAAGTGGATGACACTGACTGACGTATATTTTCTTGTGTCTTGTGAATCAGTACTCTGTTCCAAATTGCCATGTTTGTTTTTTGTTTTTTAAACTGGTTCTTAACATGTCATGTGTTTTAACGTCTGTGACGATGTGGGCGGTCTGTTGTACTTTCCCTCATGTACTGCATGTTAAATATTTACCCAGTCTGCTGGGTAAAGCTTTATTTGCACTTCCAGCAGCTCTCTAAGCTCTCTGATCCAAGCATACAAAACATGAGCGGGCCGCTGCTGAGGAGCTCTGTTGATGGGATGGCATTTCAGTTTCAGAGCACCCAGCATACTGTAGATTGAACTTTTGCTTAGTTGGAAACAATCTTGGTCAGGACGTTAAGCCACATCTTTCTCATACCTCTCGTGCTCTAGTTGTTATGCAGTTGCTTTTCTCTTGCGTATACAGACTTCATATGCGTGTCTGAGGCCGTCCAACCGGTGCGACCAGCAGAAACATTTACTCTCCCACACCTTGTTTTTATCTACAGCTTCATTACAGAAAACTATACCTCACGGATAAGAGATGATTACACTGCTTTTGTTCAAATAAATGAAAGGATTGTAATTGTAGTTGTAAAATGACTGAAATGCTATTGAGGTTCCAAAATTTCTTTCTCATTAGCTAAATTTCCAGGTTTCCTCAATGGGCTGCTTTTGGTTTCCTGCTCGGTGACATTTTTTTTTACATACAATGAGGATTAAGTTACCAGAGGGTTGAATATCAGGATGTTCACGCCTGTGTGAGTTCCTGTGTGCTGCACAAACACACTGCGCATGTGCATGCTACAGACTTGGAGATAAAGACAATAATGCCTTACTGGATTCTTTTGAATTTTGGACAGGAATCATACACAGGAGTGAGCTAAAAAAAAAAAAGAAAAGAAAAAGACATCCATTACAGTATAGTTTTGCCTCTTTGTTGGAGAATAAAAACAACTGGAAATTGGAGAGTAATATTGAATCCTATGCAGGGTAATGAGATAGAACGCTTGGTAGTTTCATGCGCTTGGCTGGAGAAAGACGTAACCGGCTTGTCCAGTTTTACAAGTGGCAGACAGACCCAGAAACAACGCACAACAAAGATCTGTGATTATTACTGAAACTGCAGCATTTACAGGTGCATTTGTTGTACTCTTATTGGTTTTAATCCTTTATTTTAGGCCTTCCTCGTGTTGGGGAAATCCTCTGTGTGTCCCTAAAGAGGGTACCAAAACCTGACTCCAATTACTCTTCCCCCGCATATTCTTAAATTGGTTTTACACCGATCCTACACAAGAATCAATGAGACGATGGTACATGACTTAATTAGTCAAGCATGAGAGTTACAGACACAGATCTGCAGATCTGTGGGATCACAAAGCAGAGACTAAGTTTCCCTAGCAACAGACAAATAGTCGGAGCCGGTCCACGTATCTCTTCCGCCGAGTGAGCCTCGTTCTATCTTTTTTTCCCTAAATTCTTATATTCTTATATAGAAGATGAAATTACAATAGTAGAGTTCTCTACCAATCATTAAGAAATCAAAAGCAAATTTGGTTAATGTGCTACTTTGAAGTTAGTCAGTTAGTTAGTTAACTCTCACTGGACTGCGTGTGGTTTTGGCAGCCCTGTTGTAGTATTGACCATGTCCCGTCCTTTGCAGGCCAGCTCTCAGAGGGAGCTGGAGGAGAGCTGGCAGGTGTATGCCGAGCTGCAGCGCATTGTGGAGCAGAGTCAGGCGGAGTTGGTGGAGCTGATCGCCACGAGGCAACGCGAGGCCGAGCGTCACGCTCAGGAACTGGCCCGAGGTTTGGAGAACGAACTCAGCCAACTGAGGAGGAGGAGCACCGAGCTGGAGGCCTACGCACAGACCCAGGACAAGGTGGTCTTCCTGCAGGTACAGACAGGGGCAGCCATGTTGGAGGTCTGGCTCTCTGGCTCTATGTTATGGCTTATTCAGCTGTGATCAGTGGTGGAATGTAACTAAGTAAATTTACTCAAGTGCTGTACTTAAGTACACATTTGAGGTTCTTGTACTTTACTTGAGTCTTTTCTTTTCATGCCACTTTCTACTTCTACTCCATACATCTCAAAGAGAAAATATTGTACTTTTTACTCCACTCCATAATCTGACAGCTTTAGTTACTAGTTACTTGGACTAAGATTTTTCCACACAAAACATGTAGTTTATAAAATGTTTTTTTTTAATAAATTGGACTACCCAACAATATAACGGCCTACAAGGACAGCTGTTCGGATCGTTTCCAATTTCTAAAATGTGAGGATTATTCTGAATTGAGTACTTTTTACTTGTAATACTTAGTACATTTACCCAAGGCAGTAATCAAAATATATATTGGGGACACCCCCCCCCCCCTCCAATATTTAAATATGCTCAAAATGCCCCCCAATATATTGATAAGGCTAACATATAATGCTATTCTACGACTATGCAGATTTGGTCCCCCCCAATGTTCACTTCATGCTTACGGCTTTGCATTTACTTGATGATACTTAAATACTTATACTTAAGTAACATTTTCCCTGCAGGACTTTTACTTGTAACTTGTACTTGAGTATTTTTTTACAGTGTGGTATTAGTACTTTTACGTAACTAAAGGATCTGCATACTTCTTCCACCACTGGCTGTGATTAAAGAACCCATTTCATATCTATCTATCTATCTATCTATCTATCTATCTATCTATCTATCTATCTATCTATCTATCTATCTATCTATCTATCTATCTATCTATCTATCTATCTATCTATCTATCTATCTATCTATCTATCTATCTATCTATCTATCTATCTATCTATCTATCTATCTATCTATCTATCTATCTATCAAATATATACATTGTGTGACAACAGGAAATGATGCAGGATGCTTTTTAAATTTAAAATAATACATTCTTTAGCTTGTCAGACGTTACCAGAGCCACATCTGCACCATGCTCCATTAATATCCCACTGTTCTCCAGCTTTTGGTGTAGCTCTTCCTTTTCTGTTCGATTACCTTTGATGATCAATATTTGAAATCAAGACCACACTCCAACTGCATTTAAAAAAAAAATGCATGCCTGCATATTAAATATTGCTTCGTTAGTCATTTTTTCCAGTGCGTAGCCTACATACACAAAACACACTTAATATGCATTTAGGACACATCGAGGGATCTAGTGGAAATCCTTAAGACATGGCAGTGTAAGCTGCTGATGATGATGATCCACTCTCACAGTAATGGAAATCTCAAAGACATCCACCTTCCAAAACTGTTTTTAATAATGTTAGCCACCAGGCTGGAACAATATCTGTTCTTAAAAATCTGTCTCTTTTTTTTCTATCATCATTTTTCATCCAAATAATATCCACACAGCCCATTATCCAGTGGACCTCCAGCTGTTGTTGCTAGGAGATGTGTAAGACAACATCAAAAGCCCCTTCGAACAGAGCCAGCTGTTATGGAAGTTTCCCCTTGTGCATTTGCCATGGAATGGACTGTTTATGTAGATAAAATGTAGATTTTTTTTTTTCTCTCATGAAAGACGTCTTTGAAGTTAGAATTTCCCCAGATAGTGTGAGAGGAAGCGAAGGCATACAGCCACACATACCCAAACGCAGCGTTGAGTGTATGCAGACAAACGCATTCACTGTTCTGTATCTGTAACTCATCTGACATACACTTTCTCCTTTACTGAGATGTACAGAGATACATCTGAACACTGTCAGACAGATTGTTTACCCCATTAAGCTGTAGAACTCATAAGACAGCTATGAGTGTAGTGAGAATGTATTCCAACTTGTTTGGAGATCCCCATCTGTGTCATCTTAAGTGTGTTATTTTCACTGCAATAACATTTTTTTTCCTCCTGATGGATCATTACATTTGCATTTCATATTGCATAACCTTGCTCCTCTGTTTCCTGTAGAACCTGACGACGCTGGCGCCCCCACCCGAGCCCACCGATTGGTCGGCGGTCAGCATCAACACTGACCTGTACCTGGGAACCATCCGCTCCTCCGTCAGCAGCCTCATGGACAAGTTCCAGGAGGAGCTCAAGAGACTGTACGGGAAAGGTGAGGGCACGATAAAACACCGTCATTTTTTTTAAAAGTTGTGTCACTGTATCAATAAGTAAATAAACAGAACTTTGTCTGAAATGACAATGGGCAGGTTGCTATGACAAACTGACAGGCCTGGACAAAATAACCTAATTCAGCAATACCCACAAAACTATTGCTGTAAAAAGTTGAATGGAACATAGTTAGTTAGTTAATTAAAACAACAATAACTTACCAAAATAAGCTTCATATTGAAGGGCTATTGTACTGGATTGCATTGTAACGTGTTCCTGTTATTTTGTCCATCCCCTGTACAACAAAATACCACACATTGGATTTGATACTAGACTCATTTTACTGAGAAAATAAATAAATGGACTAATTTGTAGTTTGTGCAAAGATCAGCGATGGTTTGGAAATGAAAAGTCTTCCAGATGCTCATAGTGATATGCAGTATACAGCCTGCTAAAATAAGAGTAAGTAAACTGCAGGAAGCTACAACAACATTTCAACAACTTTTGGTGCTTTTTGCTGACTGTGCAAACTAACAGTAAAATTCATCCTTCCTTGTCTAACACTGACACTTCCTGTCCAAAATCCAAAACGGGGATATGTAGGTCACTGTACGAGCACTTTGAAATAGAAAAGTGACTCATCATTGCAACAGCACCCCCTACCACACATACAAGATGGTCGGACAGATGGAGATAGTGTTGATGCCACAGTTCCCCCACTTGGAATCAGCAGAGAGCTGACTGACAGCAGCACATGGCCAACATTTCCAGCTCTGGATTAGATCTACATGTTTATCACCCACACGTGCCATCTGCTTTGACTTTGACTCTTTAGCTGAAGTACTTTCTGACTCTCTCTCTCTCTCTCTCTCTCTCTCTCTCTCTCTCTCTCTCTCTCTCTCTCTCTCTCTCTCTCTCTCTCTCTCTCTCTCTCTCTCTTTCTTTCTCTCTCTCTCTCTCTCTCTCTCTCTCTCTCTCTCTCTCTCTCTCTCTCTCTCTCTCTCTCTCAGAGCTCCGCAAGGTGCAGAACTATTCGAGTGAGTACAACATTAAATTATCAGCTTATCAGTAGTTTCCACTCATGCGTTGTCTGGAGCAGGGAGTCAGGAGTCTTCCAAAAGAGATTTTATGTGTATAATGTAATATGATCAGTTCTTTAAATTGACCACACGACGGCGCCACTTCTTCACAGCACAGACAAGCTCAATCCAGTATGTAACAGTTAAAGAGTGTGTAAATCCACTGATATCATTTTTACAGTGTATATTTACACAATCACTGTACTTGAGTGCTCTATTGAGATATGTACTTTACTTGAGTATTTTCAATGTATGCTACTTTATACTTCTCTCCTTCGCATTTCAGATGAAAATAGATCACTTTTTACTTCAATAAATGTATTTTACGGCTATAGTTAATTAGATGGATTTACATATAAAACGTATGATCACTTTATAAAATAAAATGGATTATTATTATTATTATTATTATTATTATTTAAGATTAAAGATCCTGCCTGCACTTTCACACAGCAGTAATTGTACTCCATGAAGAGGGGAAAAAAAACTTTTTGTAACTTGTCCCCAATAATAATTATGTTCTAACTTGTTGTAGATTATAATTTGCATGCTCAAGATTAAAACATCCTTTGGGACTGTAGAGGCCCCTTTTACACTGTGAAAGGGGCCATACTTTAATATATTTACTTTTCATACTTACCTTTTTAATGACACTACTATATTTTTACTTAAGTAGAAATTTATGTGTGCTTGTATTTTTTTTACATTTTGATATTGCTATCTAAGAATGTCTTCCACCACTGCAACTTTGTTTTGGCAGAAATTCAATGACGCACTCCTTGGGACAGTATCAGTTTGGGCCAAATCATAAAATAAAGAGTGTTGAAATCATCGTGTGAACCATGACCGTGACATTTTTGACAGTCATAATAGGTTGTGGGGGGATTCAGGCACTTTGTTTATGCCACAAACAACATAAGAAGGAAGTCATTCATGCTGTCAATGTCTTTTTAACTGTTGCATCAAGCAGACATGTTCAGACATAGACAACCAGTTATTGTCATAGTAGAAATCATTAGTCGCGTCACTATATCATGAGTGTCTTATTCTGCTCGCTCTGTCCTGTGCAGGTGAGGTGATTTTGGATGCTTCCACAGCCCAGAGGAACCTGGTGGTGTCCGATGATGGAATCCAGGTGAGATATGAAGAGCGTAAGAACGCCCACTCTGAGGGTCCCAAACGCTTCAGCCCCGCCCTCTTTGTCCTGGGCCTAGAGTGTCTCAGCTCTGGGCGACACTACTGGGAGGTGGACACGGGGCGCAAGATGGCCTGGACGCTCGGCGTGGCCAGCGCCTCAGCCCGCCGCAAGGGAGAGATCAAGCTGAGTCCTGAGGGTGGGTACTGGTGCCTGTGGCTCAAGAGCGGCGAGGTGAAAGCTTTGGCATCGTCCCGCATGCCTCTGCTGCTGCCGTCCCCGCCCGCTAAAGTGGGAATCTTCCTGGATTTTGAAGGAGGCCAGGTTTCTTTCTATGATGTGAAGGCGCGTCTGCATCTCTACACCTTCATGGATAGCTTTAAAGAGAGCCTGTACCCAATCTTCAGCCCGTGTCTGGTCCAAGAGGGGAAGAACTCTTCTCCTCTCGTTATAACCCCTGTCAAACACACCTGAGTCTGACAGCCAATCAAAAGCCTGGAGAGTCAGTCAGCATTCAACTTGTATAACATCTTTAGGTGCAAAGCGCAGATGCGTTTAATTTCCATTTTGAATGGATCATTTTGTCCTTTTTATTGGTCTTCTTCTCAATGTGCCAACTTTACGACATATTTACTTGTTCTGCAATGCACTTTAGCTCAAACTACTTTCAATCTAATGACATAAAAGCAAAGCAAGTCATTTTTCACATCAAAACTACCCACTACAACACTTTCTCACCATGCGGGCACGTTATTGCATTTGCTGAAGTAAAACCAGGCTCAACACAGATCCCATGAAGGTCTGCTGTTTCAAAGCAATAAAATGTAAGCACTGATACCAGTGTGTGTTTAGATCAGAGCAAACCAAAATGTGACATGGATGATACTTTAACATTACTTTTAAAATGAAATGCATTTGCAATTTGCTTACTACTAAAAGTAGCCAATAGTTCCTTCTTACTGTACACTTATACTACTTATACTGTCACAAGTTGTATATCAAGTAAATGGATATCTTGGTGCAAAAACATGTAAAGAACTAGAGAGGATTATAAAGGCCAGCTTTGACCTGTGATACTCACAGGTCAAGTCCTAGTTTAGTTGGACATGTTAAAGATGAAGTAGGTAAGACTTATAAAACTAACTTTTATATTTGCTGAAACTGACCCTATGTTCCAGTAGAACTACATGAAGCAGGTCATTTAAAAAAAAAAAATCCTGCTCCTCAGGCACCACCTCCAGCCTGTCGTGGGATTTGCAAAAATCCATCGCTCCCTGTTCAGATGCACCAATCAGGGCCAGGGGGGTTGTCTAACTGCGTGGCAATCACTGCTCATGCACACGCATTCATTCTCCCTTGTGGGGGGAGGGGCTTAGGAGACCGTTTTGGTCTTTAGCAGAAAGGGGGGAGGGACTGAGAAGTTGTCGATGTTCAAATTTTTTGGCTAAGTCCTGGATCTTAACAATCCTACCTACAGCACCTTTAAAGAGAGTTGAGTTTGTACTTCTGACACTTTCCATACTGTGTACGTCTTTGTTATAAGGCTTATGAAACTTCAAGTGAGTGAATGAGTAAAGAAATAATAGATGGATGTACATTTACTGTCTAGAGGTTTAGGCTTGCCTGGGGGACCAAATGAGAGGTTTTTGTACATACTGTAGGAATATAACATTGTTTGCAAAGGGCATATTTAAAAACTCTGTTAATCCAGGTCCATGAAACTATGTTCTGTTTTTATATAACATGTTTGCTTTTGTACCTTCTATCTAAAATTTCTCAATAAAGATGATTAGTCACAAACAAATACAGAATGTAGTATACTTTTTTTTTCAATGTATGTGTGAGGGATTTGTCTTCTAGCTTGTTGTTAGTGTCAAAAGGGTTTAGCTCCCGAACAAGCTTAAACAGATGTGATTGTCCTCCTCAAAGCTGCACTTATCAACAGATTTATATTAACAATGGATCAAATAACTGTATCCAATGTGAAAGTGACAAACTCCGAAGAGAATTATCACTCAACTCTGCAGTTACCCCCTCATTGTTTTGGCTTTTTTTAAGATGATATTTTTGGCCATGTTAGGCCTTTATTTCCATAGGACAGATGAAGACATGAAAGGAAGAGAGAGGGGGAATGACATGCAGCAAACCTCAGGATTAATAAAGTCTGATTTATCTTATGCAGCAAAGGGCTGCAGGTCGAAGTCAAACCTCTACATATGTGCGCCTGCTCTACCAACTGAGCTAACCCGGCCACTTGTTTTGGCTTTTTAACCTGCAACTTTTCTGTTTTAATTGACTCTTATCGCTCTCATCAACATTGTTTCCAGCTAACCACAAAAAGAACTCTTAAAATGAGCATTTTAAAACTGGAACTTCCCCTTTTGTTGTTGCCCCCCAAACTGCTCATATTCTCCAGAGGGTTAAAGCTATTCCTCCTGGAGCTCTGGGCCATGGGTGGGGGGGGGGTATTCATTTTTATCCTGGGTAAAACGAGAGGGCTGGAGGGGGGTATATTTTGGGTCTTAGGTGTGTGTGTGTGTGTGGATTGGAGGTTGCAGTGGTTACAGCCTGTCTCATGTGTCAGTGTACAGCGGAGCCTTGAGGCAGCTGCTCTCTGGTGAGTGCCTCCATATCTCTGCTTTTCTGTCGCTCCTCTCCTGCCTTTCCATTTCTGTACCGTCACATCTGCTGCTCTGTGCACAGTAGGTGTCTCAGGGGAGTGTTGTTTGCTTTGTTTGTATCATTTTTGTGGCTTAAGAGCTGTGGCCCGCAGCTAAGGACTTTTTCTGTTGCAGTCGGTTTAGTACAAATTCAAGCGAAGACTTTAATTTTAGCTACAATTGTTTTTTCAAAACATTTTTGAAGCAGGAGGTTTTTCCACTTCACAATAATCCAGATTATTGTTCCGAGCAGGGAAGCGCTGGAAAACAGGTCACTGGCTACTGGCTCTAGCAATATTTTTGGAAACATGTTAATCCTGTCTGCTGTGACAACCTCATGCTGAAGCAGAGAGCTGCTTGTGCTACAAGTCAAACTCACTTATTTTTCAGCCTCACAGGCACGCTGCCTTAGAGCTAATTAAACAAGCATGATATATTTAGCTTGCAGTTCAGGTCACGACGCAAATGTCGATCTGGAAAGGTCTGAAACAACACACAAACATTGCAGCGGCCAGTATTATCAGCAGATATTAGCTCATCACAAATATACCGGTAGAGGCGTAGCTGTCGGCTGATGGAAGTACGAATATTTGCAGTAAATGCCAAAAATATGTTTGAGGTCACTTTAAAACAGTGTTGCCATTACATATTTTGTCCACCAGAGAGCACTGCACTGTAAAATATCTACCCAGTACGTGTCTTGGTCTAAATTGAAGTACTTTTAATGAAAAATGTTTGCTCATGTTATGTGTTTATGTAAAAATTGAATGTTACTCGATATATTGGTATCCAATTTTTTCAAACTCTCAAACATCGATACAGATTGGCCTAAAAAAACCAGGTATCGGTCAGGCTCAAGTACAGTAAACAAGAATAAAACAGCAACGATAAACAACACTCCCCCAAAGACTCACAAGGACTCGAAAAAATTAAATAAAAATGATTGACTTAACCCTTTGGTGTACGGCCTGAAATTGATAGAACTTATATTTTCAAATATTTGTCATAAACCTGTGATGATGAATGAGTCCTGTCATGCTTTGCTTAGCACATTTGCATGAAAATGACCTTAAAATAAAGTCACGCCATCTAACCCGAGCGCCCTGAACATCACAGCAGGTTTGATGCCCCGTTCAGAAGCTGGTTGCTTGCTCTGAAAATGACCCTGCCTCTCCGCCGTGCAGGAATGGCCTCTAGTGGGAACCTTTCTGAAGAGCAGGTGCACTGCTCCATCTGTCTGGACGTCTTCACTAACCCCGTGTCCATCCCCTGTGGACACAACTTCTGCCAGGGCTGCATCCTGGGATACTGGAAACCCAGCCCTTTGTACCAGTGCCCGATGTGTAAGAAGTCCTTCACCAAAAGGCCTGATATTAGCATCAACACGGTCCTGAGGGAAATCGCAGAGCAGTTCAAGGAGATCAGGGTTAGAAGTGCGGAGGAAAAGGCGAGCGAGGAAGACGAGAGAGAAAAGAAGTGGACGATGGAAAGAGGGAAAAGGGAGGATGAGGAGAGGCTTCTGGAGAAAGGTCAGAAGCAGCAGCTTCTGGAGGAGCTGAAGCAGATGCAAGAGGAGGAGAGGAGAAAGAAAGAGAAGCCAGGAGAGAAAAAGCCTCTGCTAGAGGAGCTGCCGCCGCTGATCCCCCCTGTGTCAGCACCCAGAACCTCTCCTCCACCGTCACCCCAGGCCACAGCTCAGGGGGCGCTGCCGCCGCCTCCTCTGCCCCAAACATCACCCCCACCTTCCCCTCAAATCCCTGCTTCTCTATCTCCTCAGACCTCCCATCTGCCTCCCTCCTCTTCCCTCCCGCCTCCTACCTGGGAGGAAGTCCTCTGTGATGTCTGCCTGGGGGACGGCAGGCCAAAAGCGATCAAATCCTGCCTCGTGTGTCTCACTTCCTACTGCGAGGAGCACCTGACGTCTCATTCCACCAGGTTCAGCAAGCACAAGCTGATAGAGCCCGTTGCCAACATGGAGGACCGGATGTGTCCGAAGCACGAGAGGCTCCTGGAGCTGTTCTGTAAGAGGGATCAGACGTGTGTGTGCGTGCTCTGCACGGAGACGGACCACAGGGCGCACTACACCGTCCCTGTGGAGAGAGAGTGGACAGAGAAAAAGGTGAGACGGACCAACAACAACAAAAATAAAACGTTTTTTAGTTATGTTAGGCAAACGTATGCAGACATTTCAATCCCAATGAAGCTTCCTCACAGTCTCTTAACAGTAATCGATGATGCACTCAAAGTGGTGTTTATTACACAGGTTTTAAGTTTAAATAAAAGAATAAAACAGGAGAGCAAAACAAACTGAAATGCATAAACATATACTCCACCCGCAGATGACAACAATTGTCTGCCCAGGTTTCCTAGTGACACTTAAACTAACCAGTAAACATGAAGTAGTGAGAGATGAGATTATAGATTTTTTTTCTTTATTTATAAACATAACATTGCAAACATACATAAATACATAGAAGTACTATAGATTATCTACAGTGTTGAGCAGTAATGTTTTTCAGTCACGAGTGGTTGTCGTTGGTAGGCCTAGTTGGCCCAAACGGTGGGTTGAAACAGTTTAGACTGGGACATGTTATTTTAGCAGAGGGGCTAAAGATGGGGAGACAATCTAGCTAGATTACTATAGTTTTTTATTTTCCATGTTCAATTTGGTCTATATCTACTGTCATGTCCACACTAAGATGGCTACATTTAAACATGCTTCTTGTCTTCTTTATTTGGCCTTCTAACCACACGTAACGGGTGTTTTTCACACCCAAAGTGACGCTTTTTGAACACATGTTGCAGTCATGCATTGCAATTTGGGCAGCAAAAATACTGAATGTTGCTGTGTGATAAGACATGTTAAGAAACCACAATGTTCCTGTCATGTGATAATGGTGGCGTATACTGTATTTAAACTAATACTGTAGATATCGCCATCAAATGTCCCTAGTTGATTACTTACATTAAGACTATCATTTTTTGTATTGTTTTTTTTATGTTTAAATATTCAAATAAGGCATTATCTTATTCTAACCTTTGGTGAAATTTTGAGAAATCTACAGGTGCAAAAAGACAAAGTGTAGTAAAATAAACACATACATGTGTGTTTTGGGTGTTTTTTCCAACTATAGTCTAAAAGAAGACATGTTATAGAAGCCAAATAGCCCCAAACCTCAAAATTGCCTGTAGTGTCACTCTGCTCCATGCAACACGTTCTTAGGTTTTTAATCCAAGCTCCATGGGCCATGCCATGTGTGTTTGCATCTAAAACCATGACAGATATGGTTTTATTGTGTGTGTATGCCTGTCAGCAGCCTTGTTTGTGTGAAATCCTGTTGTGCAGGCACAGCTGAAGAAGACAGAAATAGACGTCCAGCAGATGATCCAGGACAGAGTGACGAAGGTGCAGGAGATCAAACGCTCTGTGGAACAAAACAAAGTGAGTGACAAACTGCCGTCACAGGGCTTCCTGACACATTCAAATTCTAATACCAACAGTAAATGCATTGACACAGAGACTATTAATCAATGTATATTTTGTTTTGATTCAGGCCAGTGCTCAGAGGGAGGTGGAGGAAAGCATGCAGGTCGTCTCGGAGCTGGTGCGCTCCATCCAGAAGAGTCAGGCCGAGCTGGTTTCGGTCATAGAGGAGAAGCAGAGGCAGACGGAGAGCTGGGCCCAAGGCCTCATCACTGCACTGGAGCAGGAAATCGCCGAGCTGAAGAGGAGGAATACAGACTTGGAGAACGTGGCTCGGACCGACCACATTCACTTCTTAAAGGCGAGAGAGCATTTTGCTTTAAAGAGCAAAGTTGGGGATAACTCTAAAGTTAAATAAAAAGAAAAAGGTGTAGATCTCGATATCAGATTCCGATCCATCCACAACTGAGATGTTTGGCATCTCGATCTCAGGGTAGTCTATATCCAGGACGTTCCACTTCCAGGATTGCTCCGTTGCTGCCGGAAATTCCACTCTTTTTGGCTGGATGTCCGGTACCTTCTGCTTTCTTTGTGTTGGAATTTTAAACTCCGGTGGATTTCTGAGGACTATGGTTAACTGCTCCTCAGATCTCTGCAGGGTCAATCCAGACAGCTAGCTAGACTATCTGTCCTGTCTGAGTTTTCTGTTGCATGACTAAAACAACTTTTGAACGTACACACGTCCCACACAAGTTCCTTCCTGAGGCTATCTGGCAGAGGCACTGTTGCTTCGTCCGGCGCTTAGCGCCGTCCAGGACGATTGTGATTGGTTTAAGAAATGGCAATAAACCAGAGCACATTTTTCTCCCATCCCATTCCATTCTATCTTTCCATTGCAAAGAGGAGAGTAACTCCTTCTCCTCATGGTCAAATACATTTTTCCATTGGCTTTTCTTCCATCATCTGCTTTGTGTTCGAACAACAGTGTCCTATTCTGCACTGTAATGCAATCCAATAATAATTAAAAATAGACTGTAGGCTGTAAATCATTTTGGGAAAAATCTCCCAGTCTTTGTTTAAAAAGTAGATGAATATGGTTTGAAAAGGACTCAATCTAAAAGAAAAAAAGCTTCCTGAGTTTTGTAAGCGAAGATGATTACAGTCTTAATCTGCTATTTTTCATTTACATTGTGGATATGCTGTTGTGTTAATTGAGCTATGTCTTGTGCTCCATCTCCCTGTAGAGCTTCCCAGCCCTAAGTACTCCTCCCTGCGTCAAGGACTGGTCTGAGACCAGTGTTCCCACTGACATGTGTGTAGGCATGATCAGGAGATCTGTGTCCAAACTGAAGGCAACGTTAAATGAAATCATCGGCAAACTGGCTGAAAGTGGTGGGCTTCCCTTTAACATTCCAACATATGTTTTATATGTTTCTGTTTTGAGCGCATCACCACAATAAGCTGGACACAGTTTGTCTAAAAATAATTGTGTCATTTTTTTTGTTTACAGAGATCAAGAAGATTTTGAAATACAGAGGTAATTTTATTTTTTATTTTTGCATTTGGTGTCTTTTTATCATCTGAAAATTCTCCAACAGAATAAATCCTTCTTTATGTCTCATGTTTTCTGCAGTGGATGTCACTCTGGACCCTGACTCAGCCAACCCGTGGTTGCAGCTTTCCCAGGACAGACATCAGGTGAGACACCTGGGTGCGTGGCAGGACCTCCCAGACCACCCGGATCGCTTCGACACAGTGGTCATCGTCCTGGGCCACGACGGCTTCACCTCGGGGAGACACTACTGGGAGGTGCAGGTGGGGGACAAGGACGACTGGTACATGGGTGTGGCCAGGTCTTCTGTCAACAGAAAGGGCAGGATCTCTGTAAGCACGACCCAGGGTTACTGGGCTCTGGCCATGAAGAAAGGCCAGGGGTACCGGGTGTCAACATCCCCGCCTATAACACTCGCCCTCGACCCCAAGCCCAAGCGAGTGGGTGTGTACGTGGACTACGAGGAGGGGCAAGTGTCCTTTTATGATGTAAAGGCTCGGACCCATATTTACACTTTCAAAGATACGTTCATCGAGAAGATCTTGCCCTTTTTCTACCTGTACTGCTGCGACAAAGCCTCTGATACCATCGCGATTTGTGCTGTAGATGAGAAAAGTCTGATTAAGCAAAACTAAGGACAAGTTTGACAGTAAAAACAATCCTCATTTAAGTGAAAACTGCATTTTGCGGTAGCCAAACTTCTTTTGATGGGATCCCTTTTTTGTACATTTATTACATGTATAGTGGAGCTCAACAAATATATTATTGTACACCTTACGTATTCATATCAGCTGATGGAAGTTCCACAAAGACCTAAAGGGATAGTTTGGGAAATGTGCATATTTGCTTTCTTGCAGAGGGTTAGATAAGTTAGATTTCGCTCTCATGTCTGTACTAAATATAAAGCTAGATCTAGGAAGCGGTTAGCTTAGCTTAGCATTAAACATCTACCTACCAGCATCTCTAAACTAACTATTAAAAGGAAAAGTTTGACACTTTGGGAAAATAAGCTTTTAAGCTTTTTTTTACATAGACATTACGCTTATTCAATTTCTTGCCAAGGGTTAGATACGATTTATGTCTGTTATGTCTGTACGGTAAATACAGCCAACAGCCAGTTAGCTTAGCATAATGACTGGAAACAGAGGGAAACCTCTTGCCTACCTGTATCCAAAATCAACATTCACCTAACAGCACCTTTAAAGCTCACTAATTAACACTTTATATCTCATTGACTTAATGGGGGGAGGTTGATCTCATGATTGCATGTTTAAGTTTTATTTAAGTGTGATTGATGCTGTGAAGGTTGTGTGCTCATGATTTACAACAATAAATATTCTCAATTGTCACCCTTTCTGGCTTCATGGACTTTGGGAAATATTTTAAGTTTCATTTCTGTCAAATGATGTCACTTGACCACACCCACTACAGTAACTGGAGCTGCCTCAGCTTCTCAGGGCTCGTCACAAGATTATGAGTATTTCTATTGTTAGTGGTGCCATAACTACTATATGGCCTTGCTTGTGAAAGACTCTGGACATTACAGAAGATCTACAGAAAGCAAGTGAGTCATTTTCACAACACATTTTGCAGTTATTCTGTTGTTTTTGCTTTTAAAATACAGAACTGTAAGAATGTTATGCAGGACTAAGATGTTCACGCTGATTCACGTGAAGATGACTCATCGGGCGGATCAGGATTCACATTGTGTGAGGGACCAAGCAGCAAACCAAGGAATGAATTTATTCACCCCAAAAATAGCAAATTATACTGTTAACAAACAAAAATGAAGATTAAGTTTCCCATAAAAGAGGTCAACTAAATAGAATGAAAATGAAGCTCTTAACGCAACAAACTCAAAATACAACTGACCTAACAAGGAAGAAACCAAGGGGGCAAGCTTCTCTCCATAGAGTGAAGCCTCCTATGGCGCCATTTTAATGCTAATAAGCTATCACCCCCCGTTAGCATTCCATTGACTGCCATTCATTTTGGCGTCACTTTGACAGCCAATAACTTTACATCTGAAGCATTTAAAGACTTCATTTGTCCGTTGTTTATTTCTAAAGAAACACGACAATGTATAAAAGGCTCCATTACCTTGTATTTCATGTTATGGCTCCGTAGCAGACGTTTTTGTAAAAATATGCTAACGATTGTGTCATAACCATGCGACTTACTGTCGCATAGTAGAGGAATTACCGTATAGTACAGGAGAAGCTTGCAGGCAGTTTGGACTTACATTAGCTGTTTAGTTTAATTGCTAATGTTAACCAGCATTTTAGTTAGCAATAATTAGCCTGTGCCTATGTTATCTCATTACATATACCTACGCTCTCCGTCTCTGCAATTTTGGGAATGATTGAGATTTATCTTGGCACAGCTACCAGAAGACTTACAACTTTCAGACAGTTTACTCACATCACACCTATGTCGGCAAGCTCAGTTTGCAGCTGCGCAGTAACGCTCGGCTATCACCAGAAAAGTGCTTCTAATAGACTTCACTGGTCTCCGTCCAGAGCAACGGGATCTGTTGGTCCATTTCTTCTATGTCTATGGGTTTATCAGACCAGGTTTTTGACACACAGGAGAAACTAACAATAAAACATTCCTAATTAAACTACAAATAATCAAAAGAAAACACTTATTCCAAAACATCTAAACTTACTTAATATGTAACATTAACCAAAAAAACAGAAGTAAAATAATTTCAATCAATTGACAAGATATCTAAAGAAAGAATGAAGCTCCCCCATGACATGCCAAGTAGTGGTAGGGTCCAATTTGGCCGCCTCCCCTATAAAGCAGCTCTTGCTGCAGGTGTCACCCTTTTGCCCAGCAGACTGCCTGACACTGTTCCAGAGTGTGGAACCTCCAACACTGGTAATCTCAAAAGATATAAGGTTGTAAGAAAGAAACAGACAATCCAAGTAACAACGTGTCCATGGCACAAAAGATACCTTAGTACTGTCAACTAAATAAATAAAGTATATGTGTGTGAAACCAAAACCATGTGACCTGTAATTTACTTGTACCTAAGTAAATGTTTGACACAAAAGCATGTATGTATAATGCAGAGAAGCTCACAAGTCTCTGAGCCCGAGTCCAAGTCAAGTCTCAAGTCTTTGAGCTCGAGTCCAAGTCAAGTCACTCGTGGTTATGAGTGTTGTATCACCTGCTGCCTTCCATCTAGACTGCTCAGAACACTGCAGAGATATGGAATTCAAGGCATGTAATATGTTATTATTCTGACTCCTTTATCTATTATCATACAGTATCAGCTTTGATTCTTTTTTTTGGTATATAATCAGTGTAAACAGGCTATTGCAATATGACAAAAAAAACAGCAGGAATGCTTTACTTTTAAGTTAATATGTATTTTGCTTTGTAACATGAACATACAGTACAGTACACTCCAAATGTTGAGGTACTCAGGGTACCAATAGAATAGAATAGAATACCAAATATTGCTAAAATTAAAGCTATAGTGCGTAGTGTCTGTCTCCCCCATGAGGAATTCTAAGCAATGACAACAAAACTGTTGGCACGTCTACATGGTACAAGCCTTCCGTGACCGCGCACAGATGCGTTACGCATTACGTAGTTAGGTAATAGGTTACGCACAATAACATTCAGCTTATCAGACGTTTCCAAAAAAATAAGATGGTTCACGAGTCCCCAGCTTGAGTCTGAGTCGAGTCTGAAGTCTTTTGAGTCCCACGTCAAGTCTGAAGTCACTGTGTGTGCGACTTAGTGCGACTCGAGTCTGAATATCAAACTTGAGTCCCCGTCTCTGGTATAATGTGTCTGAGAAATTATATGAACCAATCTTCAACCAAAAAGAACTGCATAAACCTAAGAAAATGGTTGCCATCACACATTGTACACAGCCTAAAAATAGACTTGATTTCGAAGACTTATCTTGACTTCTTTTCCTAACTGTTGTGTCTGTATTCACTACAAGGCAAAAAAACTGAAAGAACAACTTTTAAACAAATAAATCCCATTTTCTCCCACAGATTCCATCATGTCCTCTTTCAGTGTCCTTGCTTCATTTCCGGAGGATAATCTCCAGTGTCCGATCTGTCTAAATGTCTTCAGCGACCCGGTCACCACACCTTGTGGTCACAACTTCTGCAAGACCTGCCTCAGCCAGCACTGGGACAAGAGTGATTTATGCAGCTGCCCGATGTGTAATAAAAGATTCCACATGAGGCCTGAGATCTCCACAAACATGGTTATCGAGAAGATTTCAGTCCAAATAAAGAAGAGGAAAGTTGAGACACCTGAAAGCGCTGCTACGCCGGGGCAGGTGAAGTGCGATGTGTGCGCAGACATGAAGTACAAGGCCCTGAAGTCCTGCCTGGTGTGTCTGACGTCGTACTGTGAAGCCCACCTGGAGCCTCATCTGAGAGTTCCTTCCCTGATGAGACACAAGCTGATCGACCCGCTGGAGAAGCTGCAGGAGAGGGTGTGTGAGAAGCACGAGAAGATCCTGGAGTTTTACTGCAGGGTTGAGCAGGTGTGCATCTGTCTGCTGTGCAGTGAGACGGACCACAAAAACCACGAGACCGTGTCTATTGACAAAGAAGGGGCTCAACAGAAAGTATGTTTTTTTTTTTTTTTTTTTTAAATGCCTCAGAATCTTGAATACATGACGGAATGATTACACCTTTTTTTTGTCTTGAAATTCCATATTATAGGAAAACATTGAGTCCAAGAAAGCAAAGATCAAATTGATGATTGATGACAGAATGGAGAAGATAAAGGAATTCACAGACGCTTCTGAAATGAGCAGAGTGAGTACTTGTACATATTTTTTACACTTGTAAAATGTAAATCGGTGCCACTGACGTGACTTTATTTTTCTTTATAGGAAAAAGCAAATAAAGAGGTAGATGACAGTGATAAGCTCTTTAATACTCTGATGAATCATGTACAAGTGGCCCATACTATGCTAAAATCAAATATTGATAAGAAGCTCCAAAAATCCCAAGAGAAAGACAAAGTGATGGTTGAGGAGCTGCAGGAGGAGATCGCCCAGCTGCAGAGGAAGACCTGTGAGCTGGAGGAGCTTTCACAATGTGACGACCACCTTCACCTTCTGCAGGTTAGTCAATGTTGACGTCATCGGTTCCCTCGTTTCCCCTTCTTTTGTATCTTGTCCTCGCTCCTGTGCTCCCGCAACAAGATGAGATGTAAGAGAGATACAAGGATAGACAGTATTTTTTCATTCAGTGTATTTAGTGGGCGACCCAATCAATTTGAGGGTCATGAGGGAAGAAGATGAAAGGATTTTAATTGAATTTCCAGAAAATGTTTCTTTTTTTTCCAGCTTAGCGGATTGCAAAAAACATTTTGAAAATATGTTGACTTTTCATTTTTATTTCCAATGTTTCCCCCAAGGTTTTTTTACGTGCATAAAAACAGGTGGCTCTGAACACTTTGTAAGTTGACCAAAAAGCCAGACATATGATATATTTATTAAAGGAGTAGTTTTATATTTTAGGAAATAGTCTAATTATTAATTTAAGGAGACAGTCAAGAAACATGACTAGAAGAAAATGTTTGGCTTTAATGGTTGGCTTTAAAAGGTTGCATATTGCCCATTGCCACTCATGATCATGTGTCTGTGAATCATTTCAGACTCTGCAGGCCCTGAGCACCATATCAGACACCAAGGACTGGTCTAAGATCAGGGTTTACCCAGACCTGTGCGTGCAGACGCTCAGGAGAGCCATGACTCATCTTGTGCACACTTTCCTATCAGAACTGAAAACCCTGACAGACACGGGTAAAGACCTGCTGCATTTGCTTCACCAGTAAGACTGTCTCTATTTTTATTACTATCCAATAACTGTTGTGTGTTTTCACTTCTGACAGAACTGACCAGGATGAGACAGTACAAAGGTGGGGTCATACATGCAAATTATTCACCTTGCTTGCTGATTAAATTCAACTGTTACTAAAGTTGAGAGCTTTAACTAAACTTTATTTTCCCAGAGTGTGTCACCTTTGACCCATTCACAGCGGGTTGCCGCCTTGTGGTGTCTGAATGTGGGAAACATTTAAAGTACTACAAAATTGCAAGCCCCTCATCGTCTGATGACACGGAGAGGTTCGACTGTCCCATGGTTTTGGGGACGAAGGGCTTCACCTCTGGCCGTCACTACTGGGAAGTCCAAGTGGGCCTGAGAACTGACTGGGACGTCGGTGTTGCAAAGGAGACGGTAAACAGAACAAGGGTCACGCTGAACAAAGAAAATGGCTTCTTCGCCATAGGAAAGAGGTGTTCTGAATATAAAGTTCATTGTACACCCTACACTGTCCTCCATCTGTGTCCCAGGCCAACGAGTGTAGGAGTATATGTGGACTATATGGAGGGCAGAGTCTCTTTCTATGATGTCGAAAGGAAGTTGCACATGTATTCTTTCACAGGAGAGTCTTTCACAGAGAAGCTGTTCCCGTACTTCTATCTGTACAGCTGGGCTAAGAAATCTAAGCCCTTGATTATAACCTCAATGTGAGACGATTCAGCATTTGTTCTTTCTCTCCTTCGCTCCCTCCAACAACCTAAAGAATAACGGAACAAGAACAATAGCACAAACTAACTAACCCATCGAGGCAGCGGTAGACTAGCAACTCCCAAGTTCTGCAAGGTAAAATTTCAGATTTTCTTTCTATGGAGTCTGGTGGCTTTGGTGAGAGCACAGATGTATACAACGGCTTCAGTTCCCCCCTATAAACTTACACAGGCCTGTCTGACATTAAGGTAAAGTGGTTAATTATTCTAACTATAGTGTACACTTAAACGAATATTAACTCATTTGTGGCTAAAACACGTTTAGCCGCTGCCGCCGTCCACAGCAGTACATAGCTTAGCTTCCGTGTCAGTACTCCTGCCTGCTTCTCCACTGGGGGAGTACTGACCGCCATCTACTGTAACTAATACAATGACTATGGATAAGTACCTCACACTTCAAAAGATTCAAACCACTCCTTGAAATCCTTCAAAATCGACCACTTATCCTAAAAGATGAATTGTTGAGTAACCTAATTGAACATCCCAAAAAGGCGGAGATCATGTTGTGGTGACGGTGGTTAAAAGCCAAATACAATTTTTAAATGGTTTAAAGGCTAAAATAAAGTTAAAAAAACAGCAACGCCATCTATAAGTTAAAAAAAGCCTAGGACTCCATTAAAAGGCTGCATAGGTTTTAAAATTGGGTGAGCAGTTAATCTTTGTGTCAACAACATCTCTGCCCATAAAGGCCTCTTTACAGTCGCCGTTCCCGACCTGTCGCACGACAATGTGACGTCAAAATGACGTAGATCTCGCTGGCGCGCTAGGATTTAAAGTGCGCTACCAGAGATTGTGCACCACTCTATTTCTTTCAGCCACGTGCAACAAAGTGGAAACAGAAAGCATGGACGAGTTTGAGGGCAACCGGATGCCAGGACTCTCAGAGTGACTGCAAGTCTCTCTTGTAAACTTACTGGGTTAAGATGAGTTCTTTTATGGTGAATGAAAGGCTTGATCTGACCAAGTAGCTCATCGAATCAAATCAAAACATTGACGTCAATGCTTCTGCCAGTTCTGCCGTTGTTTACCTTTTCCTTCTTCTTCTAGTCCGTAGAAATAGCAAAGTCGGTAGTCTTTCCTCATTAGCGCCACCTCTGTTCAGGAGAAGACTGCAACTAGTGTCGCGACCACCATGCACGAGTATAAATTGTTACGGCGCTCCCATGACGTCACGCTGTCGTGCGACAGATCGGGAACAGCTAACATACGCTCGCTTTACACTCCCCCTTGACATTGAACAAGAAGTTGTTGCCCTTTATATTTCTGTAGGCTACTGCTGCAGCAGAGCCTCTTATTCCATCGGGATTTCTGCCTGTGGATGGAAAAAAAGTCTGATCATGCAAAAATAAGGACAAGTTTGACAGTAAAAACAACATGGAAAAACCCTTGTGAAAGTTAAACTTTTGTGGTAACCAAACTTCTTTTAATGAGATACTGTTTTTTGTTTTTTGTATGACATGTATAGTGTAGCCCAACAAATATATTACACCTTACATATTTATATCAGCTGATGGAAGTTCCACAAAGCCTTAAAGGGATAGTTTGGGAAATATGCATATTTACTTTCTTGCAGAGAGTTAGATAAGTTAGATACCGCTATAAAGCTAGATCTAGTAAGCGCTTAGCTTAGCATTAATACATACAAAAACATCTACCTACCAGCACCTCTAAACTAACTAATTAAAGGAAAAATTAGATTTTTTAGGAAATAAGCTTTTCGCTTTGTTACATAGTTACGCTTATTCAGTTTCTTGCCAAGGGTTCGATAAGATTTATATCTCTGTTATGTCTGTACAGTAAATATAGCATCAGCTAGAGCCAACAGCCAGTTAGCTCAGCTTAGCATAATAACTGGAAGCAGAGAGAAACTTCTTGCCTACCTGTGTCCAAAACAATATTCACCTAACAGCACCTTTAAAGCTCACTAATTAACACTTTATATCCCATTGATTTAATGGGTTGAGGTTGATTTCATGATTGCATGTTTAATTTTTTATTAAGTGTGATTGATGCTGTGCAGGTTGTGTACTTAAGAGAAGTGTATTCATTAATTAAAACAATAAATATTCTCAATTTTCTCAGTCAAATGATGTCACTTGATCACAACCACTAGGCTACATTAACTGGAGCTGCCTCTGCCTCAGCTTCTCAGGGCTTGTCACGAGATGATGAGTATTGAATTGTTAAACAAATGTCATAATTACTGTATGGCCTTGTTTGTGAGAGACTCTGGAAGTAACAGAAGGTCTACAGAAAGTCAGTGTCGCGGACCAAACAGTAAAGGAACACAGGTTTAAAGTACAAAAAGAGGTATAGCTGTTGAATTAATTACTGTTGTATGGACCTTTTCACAGCAGACATTTTGACTTGTCATAGTAGGAAAAGCATAGCTAAAGTTGATAACCTTAACAATGGTTTAATTCCATCAAGTGTCCCAGTAAGCTATTTCAGTGAGTGATCATGCACAATACCAGGGCCTCTCCTAAGTGGAATGCAGCCATCATTAATAGTTTTGAATACACCTGTGCTTTTCCTACTTTGACATGTCAACAAAACATAACTCTACTTAAAAAAGGTCCCCCTACAGGTTGGAAGCAGAATTGTCCATTACATTACATTATGCAAATTTGCCAGATTGGGTAGCGGATCTGTAGTTCAAATGAGACATGATGAGACATTACGACAGCGGTAATGGACAATTCCGCTTCCAACCTGTAGGGGGACCGAAGTGGGAAAAGTTCTTTAGTGTTGCTTTAAAAATAAATGTGTTGCTAGGTTTTGTCGGGGCTGTACATGCCCTTGGTCACACATCTTCATCTACCAATAAGTATATGATGAAGACGGCATTTGTCCTGCCCTAACAGCTGCAACAACAACGGGAGACTTGGGAAGATGTCAGTCAATCAATAGGCTTGTTTGAGATGAACTGCGCCTCGCCTGTAAAGTAGACGAGAGCAGGCGGCAGCAGCCGGGGCGGTGACAAAAATCCGCTGTGAAGTCGGACAGTTTCCAGCCACATCCAGCAGCCTGCAGGCTGAACAGGAAGTCATAGAAACATTGTGGTCCGATTCTGATTTAATAAAATGTTATCAGACCCATATATCAGCTTGTACACAGTCTCCAGTTGTTTTTATTATGACAGAGTAGCTGTCAAAATGCTCTACATGTGATCTGTTGCTGATTTTAATAACAGACTGTAGATGATCTGTAATCTGAACAGATTTAGTCTCTCTGACTTCCAAACATAACTATCAGACACACAGCATGTGGTTTGTACAGAATAAGCCTTTAAATCAGACACACAGCAGTTAAAATCCCTCTGATTCAAAATCAATAAAAAGTTTATATAAAACGTCATCATGTTGTCGATTCTGAACCAATCAGCTGTTGGATCAGCTGAGAGGCCGGCGTTTCCCAGCATGCCTTGTGTCCGCCTGGGTCTTGCAGTCGGTGAAAAGCAACTGCGCTACCTGCGTCTCAAACCTGCGGCCGCCTTGCTCTCGTGAGATTATCGTTGCTACGTATGCATGACGTCAGAGCAAGTCGGGATCAACTCGGACACAAATCTAACCGGCATGCAACGGGCGGCGATCGCAGGTGATCGATTCTGCGCAGTTCTGCGCAGATCTGGCTCATCTCGAACGAGCCTAGTCACTCAATCAGTCTAAACACACCCACACAGTCCTGGGAAGAGGTCTAATCAGCCAGATTAACTGAAAACACCTGTGTGGGTGTTCAGTTCAGAGTCTTTAAAAAACCATGCAGGCACCGCCCCTCCCCCCTGTCTTTTGTTCCACCAGGAAGAGAACTCAGCAGCCAGGTAACTCCAAGACAAAGAAATGAATTAATATGGGCTACAATTTGTAGCCCATATTAATTCATTTCTTTGAAATGAACTAAATAGCAAAAATGACAATTAATGTAAACTGTGAAACAGTGTATTGTTAGGTGCTAATGAAGTATATCTAAGCCAAACAAATTGTATTCACTTTGACTGCAACTTAACTGAACATATGGTTATGATGTGGCCACCACAGTCGGATGAGTCACATTTTACAACAGGTTTCTGCCGTTCTGTGTTATTTAAAGTACAGAACTGTAAGCATGGGATGCAGGACTAAGATGTGCAAGCTGATTCACGGGAATATGACTCACTGGGCGGGGCAGGATTCACATTGTAAACAACCTCAAAATAGACTTGATTTCAAAGACCTAACTTTTTGGCTTTTTTAAACCGAGATAACGCAGCATTAGGGCTGCACAATATGGCTTCTTTTTTTTTTAAAATCAACATCGATATCAACTGGCGCAATAACCGTATTGCGAAAGGCTCAGATTCTTTTGTATTAGTTTAAAGAAAATATCAGAAAACTGCATTAATAATGTAACTGTCATTTTTAGTGATGCCTTTTTAAACTAATTCATTGTTTAATTTGTTCAATGAAAGAATGTTGTTAATGATTTCCTTTCATTTATTTGTAACTTCAACAAGCATCAGAAAGGCAGAACTTAGTACGCAGTTTATGTATCGCAAGTAATATTGTTATCACAATATTCAACGTTATCGCATATTTTCCTGATATTGTGCAGCCCTACGTAGCATATTGATCAAATCCCATTTTCTCCCACAGATTCCATCATGTCCTCTTTCAGTGTCCTTGCTTCATTTCCGGAGGATAATCTCCAGTGTCCGATCTGTCTAAATGTCTTCAGCGACCCGGTCACCACACCTTGTGGTCACAACTTCTGCAAGACCTGCCTCAGCCAGCACTGGGACAAGAGTGATTTATGCAGCTGCCCGATGTGTAATAAAAGATTCCACATGAGGCCTGAGATCTCCACAAACATGGTTATCGAGAAGATTTCAGTCCAAATAAAGAAGAGGAAAGTTGAGACACCTGAAAGCGCTGCTACGCCGGGGCAGGTGAAGTGCGATGTGTGCGCAGACATGAAGTACAAGGCCCTGAAGTCCTGCCTGGTGTGTCTGACGTCGTACTGTGAAGCCCACCTGGAGCCTCATCTGAGAGTTCCTTCCCTGATGAGACACAAGCTGATCGACCCGCTGGAGAAGCTGCAGGAGAGGGTGTGTGAGAAGCACGAGAAGATCCTGGAGTTTTACTGCAGGGTTGAGCAGGTGTGCATCTGTCTGCTGTGCAGTGAGACGGACCACAAAAACCACGAGACCGTGTCTATTGACGAAGAAGGGTCTCAACAGAAAGTACATTTATTGTATTTTTAATTTTTTTTTAAATGCCTCAGAATCTTGAATACAGGACTGATCATATTTCATATTTTAGGAACACATTGAGTCCAAGAAAGCAATGATGAAATTGATGATTGATGACAGAATGGAAAAAATAAAGGAATTTACAGACCTTTCTGAAATGAACAAAGTGAGTACCTATTATTATTATTATTATTATTATTATTATTATTATTATATATATATTTTTTTTTTTTACACTTGCATGTAAATCGGTGCCACTGACATGACTTGCTTTTTCTTTATAGGACAAAGCAAATAAAGACACTGGTGACATTGATAAGCTCTTCAATACTCTGATAAATCATGTACAAGTGGCCCATACTAAGCTCAAATCAACTATCGATAAGAAGCTCCAACAATCCCAAGAGAAAGAAAAAGTGATGGTTGAGGAGCTGCAGGAGGAGATCGCCCAGCTGCAGAGGAAGACCTGTGAGCTGGAGGAGCTTTCACAATGTGACGACCACCTTCACCTTCTGCAGGTTAGTCAATGTTGACGTCATCGGTTCCCTCGTTTCCCTTTTCTCTCTCCTAAGCTCTCTCATCTTTAAGTTGAGATGTAAGCAAGAGAGATACAAGGATAGACAGTATTTTCAAATTTCATGCATTTAATGGGCGACCCAATCAATTTGACACGTCATGAGGGCGGAAGAGCAAAAAGATGAGAGAATGCGAATAATGAATTTCTATAAAATCTGTTTTGCTTTTCCAGCTTAGCACACAAATGTTGCAATATTGTAGTATTTTTTATTTCCAGTGTTTACTCAAGGTTATGTGCGTTTAAAAACAGGTGGCTGGGAACTTTAAGTGGACCAAAAAGCCAGAAATATGATATTCATTAAGGGAATGGTTCTATTTTTGGGAAATTAAAAAATTATTTATATATAAAAAAATGATTTGAAGGTCCCATGACATGGTGCTCTTTGGATGCTTTTATATAGACCTCAGCGGTCTCTTAACACTATATCTGATGTCCCTTTCCCGAAATTCAGCCTTGGTGCAGAATTACAGCCACTAGAGCCAGTCCCACAATGAGCTTTACTCAGAACGTACCATTTCTGTGTCTGTAGCTATTGAGGAAGGTGGAGGGTGGGGGTGTGGCCTTGACCAACTGCCACTTTGCTTGTTTGAAAGCCATGATGTCTCTCTCTCATGGTTTGGCCAAATTCTCTGGGTGGGCAAAGCAGAGAAAGGGGAGGTAACCTTCCGCCTTATGACCTCATAAGGAGGAGATTCCAGAACGGCTCATCTGAGATTACTTTTTCTCAAAGGCAGAACAGGATACCCAGGGCTCGGTTTATACCTATCACCATTTCAAGCCAATTGGGGACCATAAGCAGGCTGGGGGAACTCATATTAATGTTAAAAAACCTCAGTGACATTTTCATGCCATGGGACCTTTTAAGGTGACAGCAAGACAAGACACATCACTAGAATAAAATGTTCTATGATGGTGCCTTTAAAAAGTTGCATATAGCCCATTGCCACTCATGATCATGTGTCTGTGAATCATTTCAGACTCTGCAGGCCCTGAGCACCATATCAGACACCAAGGACTGGTCTAAGATCAGGGTTTACCCAGACCTGTGCGTGGAGACGCAGAGAGCCATGACTCCTCTTGTGCACACTTTCCTATCAGAACTGAAAACCCTGACAGACCCGGGTAAAGACCTGCTGCATACTCTTCACCATGGAAGATGTCTCTTTTTTTTTTTTATTAGTATCCCATAACTGTTGTTTTTATTTCTGACAGAACTGACCAGGATGAGACAATATAAAGGTGACATATTACAATTGATTTACTTTTCTTGCTGATTTTAAATTCAACTATTACTAAAGTTGAGAGCTTTAACTAAACTTTATTTTCTCAGAGTGTGTCACCTGTGACCCAGCCACAGCGGGTTGCCACCTTCGGGTGTCTGAACGTGGGAAAGTATTAACGTACTACGAACATGCAAGCCCCTCATCATCTAATGACCCGAAGAGGTTCAACTGTCCCATGGTTTTGGGGACGAAGGGCTTCACCTCTGGGCGTCACTACTGGGAAGTCAGATTGGGCTTGAAAGCTGACTGGGACATCGGTGTTGCAAAGGAGACGGTAAACAGATCATGGGTCATGCTGAACAAAGAAAATGGCTTCTTCGCCATAGGACAGAGGTGTTCTAAAAATCAAATTTATTGTACACCCGACCCGACTCTACACCTGTATCACTTGCCTAGCACTGTAGGTGTGTATATGGACTATATGGAGGGCAGAGTCTCTTTCTATGATGTCGAAAGGAAAATGCACATGTATTCTTTCACAGGAGAGTCTTTCACAGAGAAGCTGTTCCCGTTCTTCTATCTGTACAGCGGGGATAGGTATTCAGTATCTCTTACTATCTCCTCAATGAGACGAAGTGTCTCTTCAACATTCTTACTCACAAACTAGCCCATGAAGGCAGCGGTAGACTAGGACCCCCCTGTTTTGCATAGTAAAATGTTCAGTTAATTTTTTTTTCAATGGAGTCTGGTGGCTTTGAGAGCGTTGATGTATACAACTGCATCAGTTCCCTTTTTTAAAGTACGAGTTAATATGGCTTTATTACCAGTGTCTTGATATGGAAAGTCCAGTCTGTACAGCTTCCTACGTTACAAGTTTTTGCAATGCATATTGGGATTGTGATATCATCTTGAAAAACAATAAAAAATAATGATAAAGCATATGACTCTCTTTTTTAACTTCATATTTTTAAGATGTTAGTCGGAATCAACGTCACAGAGATGCAGATGCTGTCTTCAAATCCTGTACATGCATTCACTTACTAACGTACATGCCGACATGCATTTAAACTGGTATGCGGCTGCTTATCTGGGGAGGGGGGGGGGGGGGATGTGAGAGTAGTCAGTGACTACAAATCTGTGAACCCAAGTGAACGAAGTAGTTCAGATTAGCAAAGGGATTTGTCATTTCCACCTATTATATTATATTACATAGTGGAGAGCCACTGTTAATTTTTTTCGTAGCCACAATGCAGTTAGTAAATTTCCTCCTTAGCCTTCGAAGTAACTAATTGTGTGGTTGGTAAGCTAGTTGGCCAGAAAACTGTTTAATTTGAAGATGGACTGTATATGTAGACTTTTTTTCACGGTAATAAAAGTGGATTGTGGTATAAACAGGTTTGAATTACTTTTAATAAATTACTTCAATAAACCTCTACAGTAGAGTTGTTTTTTTTGCCCTGCTTTGGACTGCAACTGTATTCTGAGGAAAACTTCAGCTGCTTTATCAGGAGAACGTTAGTTTATGAGCCTTAAGGAAATGACAGTCCAACAGAGCTGCCCTCTTTCCCAGCAGTGATAGGTGTGTCTATACCTATACAGGGGAACAACCAACCGATAAGAGTGCAACACAACACTGTTGGAACCTCAGGAATGATGAGCTGGTAGCTGCCCAACAAAGGTATGTCAGAATTTGTTTTATTTTAATGTTGCAGCATTTATAACATGTTGCAGTATTTACAAGTAAAGTTTACAAAAAAAAGTCAAGTGGATGTGACGAGCTGTGTTGATTTATGAACTATGACATCAAAGTTCTAGTTTATGTACGAGTCAGTTTCACTTTTAGACACTTTAGTCTGACAGTAAATACTTTAACTGTATGTATTCTGACTAATGTGGCAATCTTATATTGACCATCTTGAATTAATCTTTTTACCAGTATTTTGGTTCTGATTGGCCAGGGGGATGCAATATTTTGAAATTACCACATGGCTCTGACGTAGTATGCTCTCCACTATTTTGAAGTGATGCCAGTCTATGAATAATTATCTTAGCTGAAAGGTTATTCATTTAAGAATACCTGGCTGGGACGTTTTGACCGAGTATTTTCCCACCAACACGGGATAAACAATACTCATGCTGTGCATCGGTGCCCAAAATAAAGTAAATAAAGAATATATTTTTTTATATATTCATTGGTTTCTTTATATGTTAATTCTGTATAATCTAGCTTCCTTCCCTCCCTTGTTACTTTTGGGCCTTGATAAAGTATATATTGTAACCTCTGTAAACGGTTATGATGTGAGTTGAGTGAGTGAGTTTTGAGGTCAGCTAATCCACATTGTCTTACAACTGTAATTTAAGATGTTCCATAAAAAATACCATTCCACATTTTTCCAAATTGGGACTGTGGGAACCAGAGCACCTGGGGTTATGTTGATGCCTGCGGCTTCCGTGAGAACCTTTAGACAAAACACTCATCCCCTCGTAAATTCAGATATGATTTATTGTTTAACCATTTACAGTCGTCATCCTCAACCCACGCCTCTTTCCACTTGAAAATGTGAGCAGTTAAGGCAGTTAAGTTCCCGCTGAACTCTGTACAGTACTGTACTACCCTGTCAATGTACCCTCATACCAGACCCTGCTGGACTCAGCTCCACTTTATTTAGGCCATATAGTAATGTCTCTAAAGCAGGGTGCATATTATTAACAGATAAGTAGCCTACTTGAAAGGAATTGTAATTATACAGTTATATAACCTAACCTAACCCTAACCGTAGTTGATCTTTTGATATTGTCAAGTGATACAAAGACTGAGACAAAGTTGTTTGTCACCGTTGTTGCTGTTTTGGGATTGGGAAGTATACTGTAATTCGTATGTGGACAACAAGTCTTTGTTTTCTGTTCAGATCTACTGTGTTCGACAACCAATGGAATACATCATCTGTGCATGCTGATACCACAGCAAATCTGCCTACAGGCATGTTCTCACACAAAGCAAACAAACATAAACCTTTGACCTAATGTCAGAGCCTCCAAAGTGCTGCATCTGTCTGGACGAGTTTACCAGCCCTGCTTCCCTCCCCTGTGGACACTGCTTCTGCCTGGGCTGCATAGGTGAATACTGGAGGATCAATGGGGCTTGTCAGTGCCCACTCTGCAAGGCCTTTTTCCCCACCAGGCCACAGCTGAAAACAGACCAAACACTCCATGCTGGTGCCCCGACTGAGGAGGAAGCTGAGCCTTTAAAAGCTGGGGAGGTTCCCTGTGATTTCTGCCCAGTGAAGCACAGAGCAGTCAAGTCCTGTCTAGAATGCCTGGCCTCATACTGTCCCACTCATCTGGAGCCACATTACCGGAGCGAAGATCTTGGGCGCCATCTTCTGATCAGTGTGGTAAAGAACCTGGAGGACTCTGTGTGTAGACTGCATGGAAAGCAGTTGAACAGGTTCTGTAGGAGTGATCGAACGTGCATCTGTGCCATGTGCGCCCAGACAGAACACAGGGGCCATCACATCATTTCTATCAACAGGGAAGCTGCAAAGAAGAAGGTAAGGTCTAATAAAAGCACCACACCGGGAAATATTTAAAAGTTCAGTTATGTTTTTGTAACACTAGCAACATTCGCGTATTCCTTTAATGGACAGCAATTTTGCCAGCCCAAATATTGGACTTTGCAACTCATTTAAAGCTGCAGGTGGTAACTTTTATGAAAATATATTTTTGCTGAAATTGTCACTATGTCCTGGCAGTAGTACATGAGACAAAAAATCTGTGAAAAAAAACATGTTCTGCTGCCTGGCATTGAAAGTTACCACCGTGCCCAAAGGAAAACAACCAATCAGAGCCGAGGAGTCTTGTCACTGAGTGAATCAAGATCCTGTTACTACATTGCCTATTTCTCGCCTCAAATGTTTTTAGAAACTATTTATTATTATATTATTTGGGTGTACTGTTTATCTGTAAAATGAGTCTGTGACAAGGCTGCAGTGTTGAGCAAATGTTTTAGGGGGAGGCAGTAGATGATTTCTCAGATTAGCAGCCTTGTGTATAATGACAGGGATTGAGTACCCAGAGGGCCCAAAAATATGCTAGAATGAATAGCTGTGGATGCTACAAGTTAAGTCTCAGTTGGTAACTTTTTTTAAATTATGTTTAACATATTTGCTTTTTCTGCCCCAGTCTGATGCCCCTGTGTAAGATACAACTTTTAGAGGACATCTGGTCTTGATTGGGAGAAAACCACTGGCGTGACATAATTTTTTCAAACATGTCCTCGTTTCATCACATATTTATACAAAAATACCACAGTTCATTTGATAACCATCCCGATTACAAAACAAACCCACAGCATTTTTGAGAAGGAAATAGTAGATCAGACGTTTTATTAAAAGCAGGTCTGTTTTGCATCAGTCAAAGGAATAATTAAGACCAAATTGACATCAGTAATGTGGTCGGGATTGCAACATGCTTCAGAGTTTAAATGCTGCAGACAACAATCGAACAATGACATTGAGTATTGGTTTATTAGTATATTATTTGGGTGTATTGTTTAGCTGTAAAATGAGTTTGTGACAAGGCCGCAGTGTTAAACAGTCGAACCAAAACCAAGCACGGCCAAGCAAACTTTCTAGGGGGAGGCGGATGAAGATGATTTCTCAGATTATCTGTCTCGTGTATAGTGACAGTTTCGACAAATACTTATTTTTTTATAAAAGTCAACAACAGACTTTTAAGTTGTAGACACTGGCTGCTGTTCAGCAAAAGTTATGTCTCTCTTAAAATCACTCCAACAGCATTGGTACGTAATTTACACTATCTGCAGCTTGTCACATGCCACAGCAGTTCTGATGACAACATGTTTTTTTTCCCCACAGGTTAAGCTAAAATGGAGAAGGGTGAAACTTCAGCAAGCCATTCAAGAGAGAGTTGACAAAATGAAGCTCTCTGTAGACCTCAGTGGAGAAAACCCTCAAGAGGCATGGGCACAAAATAAAGAGCTCATCAGACAACTGGAGGAAGAAATCTCTGAGCTGCAGAGCAGAAACACTGAGCTGGAGCAGCTCTCACAGACTGAAGACGACCTCCACTTCCTACAGGTGTGCGCCATGGTTGAAAAAACATATCACTCGATGAAATCACATTTTTTTTTTAATACGCAGCATTTGTTACATTAAACACTGCCACTGTTCCTTTAATGCACTCTCTCTCTCTCTCTCTCTTATCTCTACAGGCTTTTCTTTACACTGCTCCATCTTAACGTTTGGACCAACATGATGATTTACCTTCTAGAGCACTGGAATGTTTTCAGCAGCACACGTGGGATGATGGTGTTTGCTTCAAAGGAATGGGTCGACCTTTTGGGAAATCCGCTTATTTACTCTCTGGTGGAGAAACAGATGAGAAGATAGATGCCACCACCACATCTATTAAATATTAGGGCTACATCCATCTTACTATAGCATACAATATACCTATTAACACATTACACTTTGTTTATTACAAAAGCTTAAGTGTAATAACTTCAAATTGCCATTTTATTTGTATTCATCAGTGTTTGTTCTAAGCTAAGTGGCTACTAGCTGTAGCATTCATTTAGTGGACAGATATGGCAGTGGTATTGATCTCCGCCAGAAAACGAATAAGTGTGTCTCAAAATATAAAATGTTTACTTTAACAGATTCATTTGAATGTACCTGCCTGTTTAGCATCTTTTTAAACAATATGTGCAAATAAAATATTAATGATTTGTATAGATTTAAAAAAAAAAAAACACTAAACCTAAAAAACAAGAACTACAATAATTGCCTAAATCCAGTAGAAGAAATACAAAAACAAACTCAACTTGATTCAGGAGGATTCACTGAGAGAATACTGTATGTTGTATGAATGTAATTTATGCTTGGGTTGATGATGTAATTTATTTCAGGGACAATGTGAGCTTGCATGTGTTGTGGAAATCAACCTGTATAAGCACACAGAAAGAAAAAACACAGCATTTGACGAGTTTTAATTAATGATATAAAATAATAGATATAACTAACCTAGTTACAGAAGTCAGGGAAATTGACCACCCTCTCCCAGGGTTACAGAAGTCAGTCAGTATTTATGCTTACATCAAAGCTCACACATCTTTACAAGACTGTATGACTGGATGCACCTTGTAAAGAAATGAATATGGCAATAAAATTGTAAATTATAAAGTGCAATGCTAATTTATTTGTACACATGCAGTTCAGTATTTCAGTGTTTAAATGTTTACGTTTTGTCCTTTGGACCTTGGACAAATGAATAAAATGTCAAACCCAAATCACTGTATTCCTACAAAACAAAGCAAACATAACTTGTTTAGTTATGCTGTTGCCTCAGAAACTGACAATGAACCTTATTGAATTTAATCAATTTCAGTCTATCAGTCAAACATTGCGCAAAGTTGTAATCACAAACCTGCAAAACATTTTGGCGAGTCTAATATTTGATCTGTTTAAACTTGCTCAACATGCAACACACCCTGCAGCAGACAAACATGAGTTGTATGCCATTTGCATGCCCACGTGCCCCTTTCAGTGAAGGAAGTTAAGTGGCATAGCTTTTGAACAGAAATGAAACCTATCCGGGAGGACGGACCAGAGGAAGGGCACACACACACACACACTAGGTGGGAGTAGAGCGAGAAAGAGACAGAAGCCAGGGAGCTAAGGAGTATTTCAATGGCTGAAAGGTAATATTACACTCTACATCTTATTGCATTCTTTTAAATATGTTGGATTGACGATACATTTGACATTATTACTTCAAAGTTCTGTGGCTTGGGGAGGAGTTTCTTTGTTCCTGAACTCTTTCAGAATTTTCTTTGCCTCTTTCTTTACAGTATGTCTCAAACTGACACAAACAACGATTCAGACATGAGCCTCCAGGTTTGTGACAGTGGCTGGTCCAAAGTTACAACCTATAATGAACTGAAAACACACCAGACAGATATGGGATGCAAGCCAAAGGGTGTGAAGGTTGATGAGAGTAAACGGGACCTACAGCTGGATGTCGACACCCAGCTCAGAACTGGTGAGTTGTGCACAAAGATTCTTGCGTACACGTTGTGTTCATTCCAGTTCACTCTATCTTACATACATTTTTCAGTATTTAGTCTTAATTTCACCTAAAAGTTTATAGAATAGTGGCTTGTTGTAGAAACTCTACATTGTACAGGAACATTTATTTCACTCATACAGTACAACACAATCCTCTTGGGTGGAAAAAGAGTCCAAATGACAAATGTCAGCCACTAGTGAATAAATCATGAAATTACTGGAATACAATGACAATCTTCATCTATAATATTTCATTTTCTTAATGGGTTAGCAGAAAACAGAAACAATACTAGTAAGAATTTTAAAAAAAAATGCACAATATAGGTAAGCAGTGTACATATTGTCCATTAGAGTAGGTTGATGTGCTGACATCTTGCTGATTTTTCCAAATTAAAAACATGTACTTAGCATAAAGCACACATATGTTAAACATAAGTTGCTCAGTTGACAAATGTCAATTTAAAGCAAGACTATGCAACTTTTGAAAGAACTAACACATGTTTTCTCTTGCAAATGAGAAGTTGAATTAAGCAATAATTGCAAGCTTGCATAATTCAATACACTCACAATGAAATCAGTGCAGTCATGATTTTCTTTTTATGCAGATATGGCCTCCGCAAGACCATCACCCAGCGAGACTGTCTCAATGGAGACACATCTGAAATGCTCCATCTGCATGTGTCTGTTTGTGGATCCTGTCACTACAGCTTGTGGCCACTCCTTTTGTAAGGAATGTTTGGACCGCAATTGCGCGTACAATGACAGGTTGTGCCCCCTATGCAAGCAGATTCTGAGGAAAATCCCAGAGGTGAACATCGTCCTGAGAAGCATTGCCGAACAGGTGAAAAAGACCCAAGAGGAAGACGTTAAGAACACTGTGGCGCCCGGTGAAGTGGCCTGTGACATTTGCATGGAGCGGAAGCTGAAGGCTAAGAAGTCCTGCCTTGTGTGTCTTGCCTCGTATTGTTCGACCCACCTGGAGAATCATTCTTCAACTAAAAGGTTGAAGGGCCACAAGTTGGTGGAACCTGTGGAGAACCTGGATGAGAGGGCCTGTCTGAAGCATGGACGCCCCTTGGAGCTGTACAGCAGGAAGAGAGAGAGATGCCTTTGTGTACTTTGTCTGGAAGAAGATCAGGAGGAGGTTGTTCCTATTGAAGACGAATGGATCAAAAAGAAGGTGAATGAGCATATGGAAGGCCTTATACATTTTTGAATCTAGTCTTGACAGTAGTGTACATTTACTTTAATCCATTGTGATATGCTGGACAAAATAACAGAGTTGCAAACACACCAAAAAGAGGTATGCAAATGATGGCATGAGGGTTGAAGTTGGGATATTGACTTGCTTTTTTGTTTAATACAGGCAAAGCTTGAAAACACAAAGGCAGAGTTGCAGGAGAAAATTGTGAAGAGAAAATCATGGTTGGATGAGACTAATACATCTCTTCAGAGCTGCAAGGTAAGTTACAAAAAATACAACCACTACTGATCCTGTAGGTTGACCTGGATCGACGAGCCAATCAGATGAGTCCTCCAAGCAAGTTTCAAAACAGCATAGCAGTTATTGGAACAACTGTAGTGTCCCACATAAATGCTAATGCAGCTTCAAGATTGGTTAAAATTACACCGTCAAATGGACAACTCTTGCTTTTCTTTTTTCAGGACCAGCTGGAGGATGAATGGTGGGATATTGAGAATGTGTTCACAGCTGTGATTGCCATTGTAGAGGAAGCCCATGCGGCAGCTCATAAGCCAATACAGGACAGGAGGGAGGCGGTGGAGAAAGAGGCAAAAGACATCCAACTGAAGTTGGAAGCTGAGATCAACAAGCTTGAGAAGACCATCTCTGAGCTGGACGATATAGCTGCGCTTGACGATCACATCCTTTTCCTTCAGGTGAGAAAAATTAACCATTTTCGACTCATACATGTTTAACAGACGAAGAGAGTGTCTTTTGAAGAGCTGCGCAATGTATTTTGATCAAATTACCTCTAAATCAACGCGGCTTGTATGATTAGAGCTTTGTCTCTGCATCCTGTTGGTTGATATCCTCTTTCTCTCTCTTTCTCCCTGTCTCAGAGTTACCCATCTCTTCAAGACCCGAACAACCTCAAAGACTCGACGGAGGTAGAGCTCGACACGTCGCTGTCTTTTGGCACCATGAGAAAAACCACAACAACCATGTTGGAACAACTTCAACAGAAACTGGAGAATCTGACCTCCATTGGTAAGAGTTCAAACATGGCGGTAAATGTCAAAAGCCAAACGTTTGACTTAATTGATCTAAAACTATTTCTTCACTTCACAGAGCTTCAGAGAGTTCCAAAGTTTACAGGTATGTGATTGAATCAGTTTCTTCTTGTGAATATCTTTCAAAAACACTTTAGATCTTATAATTGTAAGATTTACAAATGATTCATATATTTGAGTTAATCTACAAAAATCTATTTACAATGTTTATACAGTTTTCTATTTACATAATTGTTTTTACACAGTCAGTACTTGCATATTTACATGTTTAATTATTTATTATTATTATTTGCAGTTAAGAATCTACCTCTGTGGATTTCCTCGCATTTACCTGAGTCTTATGCTGCGTTCCAGGCAACCCGTAACCCGTGTTTTCACAACCCTCTTCCTGTGCCCAGGAACGGCAGTCAAACCCGTACCTTACTACTCGTGAACTCGTACCAGATTGTTGTACTCCCAGTACAGTTTTTGACGTCACACACACACATAAACAACAATGGCGACCCCTATTGATGCTGTACAGACGCCGGTGATTAACAGTGAGAAATAGAAATAAATAGACATACATAGGCAACGTAAAGTAATTACGCACATTGTAATCAAAACAATATGGATACGAGTGTGTACTACTACAGGTTATGTTTATTAAATTAAGCCCAAAATATGTCGCAGACTAGAAATCTCTAACATCAGCTAGCGCTAGCTAACGGTAACGTTTGGTAGCCTAACTTGAACCCTGCCAATGGCACAATGTTTAGCTAGCCAGCTCGTGACTTTGCCTAGAATGCTACCAAGTCGTGAGTCATGACTTGAAGTCGTAACCTACGGGCTAAAAATTGTGTCTGGAACGCAGCATAAGTTCTGCTAGCGTATGATTGGTTAGTTCAGCTACGTGGGATAGAGTAAAACAAGGAAGTGTTGTTGTTGTGGAGCTGGTGAAGTGGGAAGAACAGTAAAGTGCTGCTTAACAAAGTTATCTGTTTCCATCCAGCTGTTTCTTCTTATTTGATACAACCACCACATATCAAACCCTCTCGTTACATAATTATCTTCAACTTGTAATTAACAGTGGACGTAAAGCTGGATCCAACCACGGCGCACCGACGCCTCATTCTTTCTGATGATGGGAAAGAAGTGAAAGATGAAGGGGAGGACCAAGAAGTAGATGATGCTCCAGAGAGGTATGATCTGTTTGCCAGCATCCTGGGGCTCAACAGGTTGACCTCTGGGAAGTCGTACTGGGAGGTGGAGGTCAGCAGCAAGACGGGCTGGGACTTGGGTGTGGCAAGAGGCGACGCAAACCGCAAGGGGAAACTCTCGCTGAACCCAGATAACGGTTACTGGGTCACTGTACATTATGAAGATGATAAGTACGCAGCCCTGACAGCACCACCAGTTTGTCTTTCCCTGAAAGACAAACCTAAGAAAGTTGGGGTGTTCATGGACTACGAGGAAGGTCTCGTGTCCTTCTACGATGTGACGGCTCAATCTCACATCTACTCCTTTACCGAGTGTTCCTTCAATGACGAGGTCTTCCCATATTTCAGTCCACATGTAAAACAAGATGAGAAAAACACTGATCCTTTGATTATTTGTGGTGTGAAACATTGTGATTAGGACATGGATATGTTGTTAAGAGTGTGTGGGTTTGGCCCAGTCAAAAAGGTTGTTTTGTACAATATGGAGGGGGAATTTTTGGTGAATCCTGCCCTTTGAGGCTAAATGGATCGGGAATATATGATTAATCAAGTAAAATTGTGAACTTTTAGAATTAGTAAAAGTATTTAACTATAAATAATGAGTTTTGTTGGGAGTAAAGGAGGAAGTGAGATAACATAGCATAAAGAGCAGGAAAGTCCTCATGAGGATGTCAGGGTTCGATGGACAGGTCAAACAAACACAGGATTTTCATGCAGGAGACTGCTGTTTGTGTCATGTGTGAAACCAAAATTCACATTAAGTTATGATACATTACGTAACAGACACTGATCTTTTCATAACCAAGTTGTTCCCCAAACCTAAACATAAACAAGGTGTCTCTGTGAACACTGAAGTTTATTTTGAAAAAATGTAATGTTTGTATGCATGTGACCAGCGAAAACGATATTTAAAATACTGGCACTAGAGGGGTACGCAGAGTGTTACAGTTTAAACCAGGGGTGTCAAACTCATTTTAGTTCATGGGCCACATACCCCTAATATGATCTCAAGTGGGCCAGACCAGTAAACCACTCCAGAAAGATCAGAAACTTTATCTGCCAGCTTGATGTTGGCAAACGCAAGTTGCTATTGCTACGACAGCGTTCTAAGTCCATTGTAGGAAAAAATAATAATGTTAACGACCCGGGTGAGATATATTATATATAATACATTATATTATATTCTGAGAATAAAACTCAGAATTTCTAAGATTAAAGTAGAAATAACTTGGATATTCTCTGAGATTAATGTGGTCAATTTGGAATTGGAATGAATTACTTCTCTGCAATTTTCACACTGATTTCTCACTGATTTCATATACTGCTTTAGTAAAAATAATATGTTTTCAGGGCTCTGGCTCTCACCTGAGACCGTTGTCGACGCATATGCAGGACACAAAAAACGATAATGACTGATGCACTAGTCTGGACATTTTACCGTGCCAACGTTGCAATAAAGGTTGCCTAGATGTCATGTATATACATTTTCTGTCAGCTTACTAATTGATTGCGCGTTTTGTGTAGATTTGGACTTTTATATGTTTTATTCCACTTTGTTTAAACAGCAAGGTGGATCTACTGATCGCTGTGGATTGCGTTTTTTCATGTCATTAGATTACGGCAAAATGCAGATCTTTTTTCTTAACGTGTCTTAACGTTTTATGGCGTGATTACGCTTGGTTTCTGCGTTTGGAGAGGCATCTCATCAGACTGTAGGTTGAACACTGATTATTCACGGTTACATTTTAGTTGAATTTAAGTGTCTGGGCATTCCGCCACCATCTGTCTATTGTGCTCCAAGACAGCAGTGCCGCGATTGGATTTCATAAGGGCGAATTGTTAAATTGTTACAATGTAATTTCAAATCTGCTTTAGAAAATAAACATATATGTTTATTTAGCATGTTTGTTTTGTCCATGTGTGCTCGTGCTGTGTTCCCCAGGTCTCAGCTGCTACAATGAGTTTTTCTGTTGTTGCCCCCCCCCTGGCTCGAATGTCATACTCTGCTTATGCCTCTGGGTTAAAGGTCCCATGACATGGTGCTCTTTGGATGTTTTTATATAGACCTTACAATACAATACAATACAATACAATACAATACAATATCTGATGTCTGTTTCCTGAAATTCAGCCTTGGTACAGAATTACAGCCACTAGAGCCAGTCCCACAATGAGCTTTCCTCAGAACTTGCCATTTCTGTTCTGTGTCTGTAGCTATTGAGGAGGGGCAGGGGGGGGCAAGGTAGAGGGTGGGGGTGTGGCCTTGACCAACTGCCACTTTGCTCGTTTGAAAGCCATGATGTCTCTCTCTCATGGGTTGGCCACATTCTCTGGGCGGGCAAAGCAGAGAAAGGGGAGGTAACCTTTCTCCTTATGACCTCATAAGGAGCAAGATTCCAGAACGGCTTACTTACTTTTTTTCAAAGTCAGAGCAGGATACCCAGGGCTCGGTTTACACCTATCACCATTTCAAGCCAATTGGGGACCATAGGCAGGCTGGGGGGACTCATATTAATGTTAACAAACCTCATAAAGTGAAATTGTCATGCCATGGGACCTTTAAAGCTTAGGTTCAGCGATCAAGTGGCTGTAGTTGATTAGTTGGGAGTATTTGTTTACCCAAACTATGCCAACAACTGTTATAAATGCCTATGCAAATTATAAATGTGTATTATCTATGGTCATAGTAAATGTTATGAGAGTTGTGCAGCCCCATAATGGTCAGTTCATTCATGGGTGACATTTCCAGTTACACTACAATGCATGACCAAATGGTGCCTCTTACAACTTGATGAATACAATACTTAGGCTATAAGACGTATGATAGATGATGCATACAATTTGTAAAAGCAAATGTGTAAAATTGACCTATATGGTAACTTTGGGAATGCTAGTAGCCTACACATGCATTTAATTACTTACTCTTGGGGGGTGGGGGTGCTGCACACGACATTCAATGTATCCTGATTATTTACAAAATGTGCTGTCATTACAAATTCTTGTTTAAGCTCTACAGCTCTACAAATAAAAACATCTAAACTTTCAAATTGAATCAAGTTTTATTTTTCTCCCTCCCTCTCCGTGAGGTTTTTAAATCAACCACTTGAATAGTTTTTTATTGTGCAACATTTTGGTTGAATCATGGCTGGGCTGAGAAGAAGCGACCATATTGCAGGGTTCTGGTTGTTGGAGCTGAGTGAAAAGGCGCGGTTGGTTTTTTTTCTTCACTTTTCTTACCCAGAAATGAAACTGAAAGCAGAAAAAAAGTGCGCTTCCAACAAAGTTGTGGAGGAAACAGGCAACATAACAAAGAAGAGGACCACAGGGTGTGTATGCAGTAGGCCTAGCCCACATTTTATTTTCTTTGCTATTTAACGAGCTGATAATGTGCAGAGGACAAGCTTTTTAAGTCGGTGGGTTGCAGGTAAGCTTGTTCAAAATAACGGAAAAGTTGTCAATTTTGGGTTTGCGGTGATATTAAATCAGTTTAAGTGCCACGGCCAGATTAAGAAGCCCATGGAGAAATGTCTGTTAATTGTTTTTATTTGTTTTAGTAAGTAGCCTTACCAATCATGTAATAACAGCCTTTAATTAGCTGCTTTTACTGAACTACCATGCATTGTAATATATGATAATGTGATACAATCTAGTTAAAAAACGAGAAAGGAGTTGCATGTGGTTATTTTTTCCCGTCCTTTGCACTACAGACAGTGACACATATCTCTAAAGGTTACATTATGACTCTGAATCATAAATGCTGACTGAGGTTTTTAGTCCAGAGGAGAGAATTTCATGTTTCTTATTGAAATGGTTGAAATGGTTGAAATACAGTTCACTGGTGCAGAGACAGTTGCAGTGAAAGTGGTATGGCCCTTGAAATAAAATTGAGAATTGTGTAAAGAAATGCGTTATAATGACTCTTAACAGTAAATCAGAGCAAATCAGGATGACTCATGTTGCTGGATAATCATATTTACTCTTCTAGGCAAAACTTACAGATCAGGATATTTCTCTCTCTCTCTCATTCCCTCAAGAGAATTTGTGTAGAATTCCTTGTAAAATTGACTGAAGTTTTTAAGTAGCTCTGCATCCAACGCCAATAAATCATATAAAAAAGAAGCCTGTATGTCCAATCCGAGAGCTTTCTATTGTTTGCTCTGCATAGATGTAAGTGATGCCTTGAGTATGAAAAGTACAGCAGTAAAGAGGAGGAAAAGGCCTTAAAAAGTCTTAAAATCGCTGAAGTATTGTGTTCTAGGTAGGGCTGTCAAAATAACGCGTTAATTTCGATTAATTAAGCTGAGAAAAAATAGTGCGTTAAAAAAATTAACGCAAATTAATCGATTCCATATTGACCTTTCACCTGGAGCCTGTAAAATGAAGGAGGAAGACGAGAGAATGCGCAACAGAAGTTTCTTTAACTGTCTATGTTAACGCTACACTCAACAGCAGGTAACGTTAGCCTTCCGCTAGCTAGTAGCTGGATTAAGTAAGGCGGCCGTCCACCAGCCGGGCATATCAAACTGTTTATTGCCCTGCCTCTCAGTGATTATCCCGTTTATTCTACTTCTTAAAACATAATAAAACAATTCAAATACTTTAATAATTATGTTTTTTCCTATTTGTATTGCATGCTTATTAAATGTATACACTGTTTGAGTTAATCTCCCTAAAAAAGTAGTCCCCTTTAGAATACGGTGAATGACCTTAGCTAGCTCAGCTGTAGCTAAGTAGTTTCTATAGCAACCACACAAGTCTGCCGTCTTAACAAATCGTTTAGCTAGCTAGCTAGCTAATTCTTCGGCGCTGCAGGTGTCCGGGCCAGTTGTCACTGTCAGTCTATCCTTCTGGTGGCTCTTCCACTCGGTGAAAACCTTGATAGCAGGTTGCCTTTTCCGTGTTTGATTCCAGGGCCCCGTCTTCCCCCGTACGCAGCTCCTCATCTGTCAGATCTGGAAACAGGAAGCCTACCCTGGGCCTCGTCTTTTTCTTTTGTCATTGTGTCATCCTCGTCGCTCTTTAACCAGTCGTCAAATGTCTTCCCTATACTCCAAATATATTAAAATTGACAATGAATTTGTCCATTTTTAAAACACTGTAGCTAATGTTTAGAACTACGCCGAATAACGTTAGCAACTGTAGCTAACATTAATTAGTTTATATAGCAACCACACAAGGCTGCATCTGATCACTAACGTTAGTTTAATAACGTAGCTGCTACGTAAACTATGTATTGACTGACCCTCCGATAGATTTCCGACACATTTTAGAAACTTTTTTAAACAAGGTTTATTTTTACAACGGACCTCAAGTTTGAAATTGTATTAGCGTATTGATCTACTATTTGATGACGCTGTGCTCAGACAGTCAGCGGGCAATATGCCAGGTTAATGCCCTCCTCCCAGCCAATCAGAATCAAGCATTCTTAAATGAAGTAGAATAAACGGTTTAAATGCTGAGAGCTAACGCTAAACGGTGTACAGTTTGGCTGTGTTTCTGCCGCTGACATGGACATGGTGCGTTCAATGAAGCTGGTAATCTACAGTCCCACGGTGCATTCGTAGTTATTGTAAAATACCCTTTTGAATTTATTTCCTCAGCATATTAGGTCATACATATATAGAGTCATTATTTGAACAGTGAAAATAATAATAAAGAGATTTTTTAACTTTAATGTCATTAATGCTGATTATTTATTGATTCATTTGAATTGAAATATTTAAAATACTTTAACAGCAAAAATTATGTATGCGATTAATTTAGATTAATTAATCACAGAGTCTGTAATTAATTCAATTACATTTTTTAATTGATTGACAGGCTTAAATAAATGATTAAATGATTTTCAGCAGGTCTTAACTTTCTTACATCCATGTAACTCTACCTCTAATGCTCATTGAAATGTCCCTGTTAGAATGTTTTTTTTCTTCTATTTCTGTGGGGTTGTAGTTCTTTCTGTCGCTAGTCCAAATATAATTTGCTGTATTACGATTACAAATGAGACCAACATGCAAATCATTTTGAAGCCAATCTAGACACCAGTCCTATAATGCCAATGGACTCTGACATCTGACTTTTGTTGTGATGTTGTGATATAGGTCTTACATTTTATTCATAATGGTCTTAAAAAGGTCTTAAAAAGTCTCTAGAAACCCTGTATATGTGTCAGAAAATAGACATTGCATTCCAAAACTCTTCGGTGTTCAGTTTACAGCGATATAAAACAGAGAAAAGTCCTCACATTAGAGAAACTTGAGAGAGAAATTTTACTTTTATAAATGACTTAAAAACAAGGAATCAATGAACATTTTGAGAAGCAATTGTTGCGTCTAAAATGTTGTCGCTTCTACTTCTAAATTGGTAGAATGCATGAACAAAAAAAATCCCATCTTTGACGGATAAAAATGTTCATTTAACTTCTACAGATACTCAACAAACCAGACATGAGCCTCCAGGTTTGTAACTGCTGCGGCTGGTCCAAGGTTACGACCTACCACGGCCTGAGAACCCACCAGGGGAAGATGGGATGTGAAGCGAATGAACAGCAGTACATGTGGGGACTCACAGACAATCAAAAGGACTTTGAGCTGGATCTCTACACTTCTATCGAGACTGGTGAGTTTTGCACAAAGTTCCCCCGATACATGTTGTGTTCATTCCAGTGCACTTTAAACTAACACTCTTATTTTCACCTAATATCTCGCAAAAAATGTGATCGAAATCAACTCTTTGATTATGTCTCAAACAGACACAACAGACTACTATTCAGACATGAGCCTCCAGGTTTGTTACTGCGGCTGGTCCAAAGTTACGACCTACCACGGCCTGAGAACCCACCAAGGCATGATGGGATGCACGCCAAAGGGTGTGAAGGTTGAAGCGAATGAGCAGCAGTACATGTGGGGACATGTGGGACTCACAGCCAATCAAAAGGACTTTGAGCTGGATGGCGACACTTCTATCAGGCCTGGTGAGTTTTGCACAGAGATTCTTGAGTACATATGGGATTCCAGTGCACTCTAAACTGACATTATTATTTAGTCTTATTTTCACCTTAAATCTTCCAATAATAGATGTGATCGAAAAAATAAACTCACCAATTATGTCTCAAAAAGATGCAACAGACTACTATTCAGGCAAGAGCCTCCAGGTTTGTCACTGCGGCTGGTCCAAAGTCACGACTTACCACGGCCTGAGAACCCAGCAGGGGAAGATGGGATGCACGCCGAAGAAAACGAGGATCCCAAAGACAGAGCAGTGCGACTGGAACAATCAGTGGGAAGAAGTGGGTCAAGTGAAACATCAGCCAGCTAAGAGAAAGACTGTCAAGAAGGAGGTATACATTCTAGAGGGATATACTGTATGGGCAACCAGTCAAAGTTCAGTTAGAAAAGTAACATTTTTAGCAGTGCTAGCTAATTATTGTGTCAAACAATATCAAATGACATGCAACTTTCCAACTTAACCTGACAGAATGTGCCATTGCGGCCAAGCACCAACAGCCGCACCATCTTTGCAGAAAAAACAGGCCCGATCAAGGTGGAAAACAAATCATGTACGTACAGGATCATAGTTCAGTCAATACAATATTTTGCATAACAATCTGAACAGTTAAACAGCTGAGATAGAGAATCATTATATTCTGTCACTACAGCTTTTGCAACTCCACAACGCTCTTCCCAAAGAGCCATGCACCCAAAGGCCGGCCATCAGCTGCAGGGTTCCTCCACCCATCCACAGGTAAAACAGCTTCATGTACATCTCAAATTCTCTGACCGTGAAGTGTCAAAGTATGAACAGTATTAGTATATTATTTTGATACTATACTAGTATTTATTAGTGACCTTTTGCCTTTATTAGAGAACAGATAGTAGAGCCGTGACAGGATATTGGAGCCATACTGACTCTGCAACAGCAGCCGCATTTAAGGAGGAGCCCAAAACACGTACGTATGATGATAATGAATCAAAACCAGGTTTTCCTTAACAATCTGAAAAATGAAGCAGCTGAGACACAGACTGATTCTTTTACTACAGCGACTCTACCACGCTCTTCCCAAAGAGCCACCAACTCAAAGGCCGGCCATCAGATGCAGGATTCCTCCACCCACCCACGAGTAAAACATCTATATGAATAGTTCACATTCTCTGAATTCGAAGTGACTAAGTATGGAAAATAACATGAAACTAACATCTTTCAGGTGAATGGATCAGACAGGGAGTATCCAACACCAACACACCCGGTGACAGTAGTCAGACCTAAGAAGAAAGACAGGAAGGACCAAACGTTATCACAGGTACTTAACTGTTTGTTTTAAAGCTTTAGTGGGTAACTTTTTGATATTAACAAACGTCCGTTACATTCACGCCGTTGCCAAATGAGTTGCTACAAAGCTAATTAAGACTATCAGCTCCACACACTCTGTCTGTATTTCTCAGTATGATTTTGTTCAGAAACTTGTGTCATCCGACGACGTTCGCGTGCATAAACTCGAGTGAAGATAATTACCTCTTCTGAAGAGTCCATCATGTTTTTTGTAATCCTCCGTTTCCTCCTTGGCTACTAGCAACTGTGTAGAGGAGGGAGGAAGGCTTGTATCATGTAGACGATAGTGTTGTTGTCATTACTTAGAATTCCTCAATTGGGGGGGAGGGGGGGGGGGGCGACAGAAACTACGCACTGTAGCTTTAAACCCACTATTTTAAATTAGGTTTTTTTTTGTTCATTAGAAATCAGACCGTAGAGAGATGGCAGGGAATTGGAGCATCAACAGTTGTACCCATTCTGCAACAGCAGCCACAATCAAGGAGGAGCCCAAGTCACGTATGTACAGGATTATAATTCAGTCAAAACTGGATTTTGTGTAACAATCTGAAAAGAAAGCAGCTAAGGCTGAGATTGACCATCTCCTTTCACCACAGCTTTAGCAATTCCACAGCAGTCTTTCCATACAGCCTCAAACTCAGGGCTGCAGGATGTCTCCAATGGTGTGCAGGTAAAGCAGATTTGTTGAAATTCGGTGAAATGAAACCAAGTTTGTTTTATTCTTTATATTTACCTTACCTTAGTTTATTGTTTAATCGCTGAGTGTTACAGTGTAAATGGGATTTACATTAGGGCTACACAATACAAAGTGAGCCATCCAGATGCAACGATAAACGCATCAGGAAAGACCCAGGTGCTGGTGCCTTTTGTGTTCAGTTCAATGTCCCAAAAACACTATTGAAAATAATGTCCTTTATATTCTTTCATTCAACATGCAATGTATGGTATTATCTGTTAATTCATTGCAAGTAATTGCGATATTTAACAACATTATGGCGTATTTTCCTCATATGGTGTAGCCCTAATTTACATCTTATTCGGTTTTTATTTTACAGGTTAATAGATCGGTCGGGGAGCGTCCAACTGTTCCACCCCGGGTAACAGTAGTCCGACCTAAGGAGAGGGATCACACAATATCACAGGTACTAGACTCTTTATTTTAGACATTTGTTATACATAGATATGTTATAATTTTATTAAGTATTTTATTTTATTTAATTTTTTTATTTTGCATTACTGCTGCTACATTGCACATATCTGTACATGTTATTCATACATTGTTCATATTACATAGCCATATTTATTCTGCTCTGATAAGGTAACTGCTTATACACTGCACACATTTATATTTAATTTATTTTACTCTAAACCACCTTCTGTTAACCAACTGTATACGACTGTCTACAGTATTAAAGTATTATTATTTTATTTCAGCCCTTACCTAGTATTAATTTTGTATTTGCATATATATTATTATTATTACTTTTTATTCTCTAATTTTAATTTTCGAACTTAGCTTTTTATTGTTTGGTGTAAAGCACTTTGAGTTGCCCTGTGCTGAAATGTGCTATATAAATAAAATTGCCTTGCCTTGCCTTACACTGCACTATATTTCTTGTCCTGTCTATACGTGAATATCACATTGCACTATTCTGCTCTTTTTGCACTTCTGGTTGGACGCAAACTGCATTTTGCTGTCTTTGTACTTGTACTCTGCACAATGACAACAACGTTTAATCTAATCTATTTTAGGCACCTTTTGGGTATTTTATTCTTATATCTGCCTTGTTTTTGGTCGTTTCTTTCCTTTACATTTTGTTGATTGTGATATGTACCACTGTTTTAATGGGCTAAATGGATTCCATCAGTGTTCTATTAGTACTGAGTGCTTAACACCTTCCAGGTGAAGAGTTTGGTCAGAGAGCGTCCAACCACCACAGACCCAGCAACAGTAGTCCGACCTGAAGGGAGAGGATCCAACATTGGCACAGGTACTAAACTCTTAAGTGTTAAAGGCTCTATAATTCATTTGTAAAGGTGCAGGATGGGAAAGCTTGGAGTCAGGTTAGTATTTTGTGTCAACTCAGTTTATTTACAACTGCTTATGAGTTTTTGTAGACTTTGTTGTGACAGATGCATCAGTCATTTTTGACTTCACTGACAGTGTTTTGTAACTTTTACCCAATATTCCATGCCAACAGATTTGACCCCTACTCAGCAGATGTTTTCCCTGTACTGTATGTCGCCTTAATATCTGCGTAGGATAAAAGCAATTTGGCACGAGCCTAGTACAACACAAGTGCTTCTATTGTATTGTTTTTTACAAGTAGGCAAGCAGGGTTTTTGCTGGCTCAGAATGAGCCATTGGGGGGAGGGGGGGGGGGGACTACACACGGCAGTAAGCATGATCGGTCCACCTGCAGTAAAAGCAATGAGTCTGTGTTACCTAATTTGACAAAAATTTACCTGTTATTTCTGATAATTTGGGCGCCAAAAATTCCTCTATGCATGTAAAACCCTGACTAGTAACCTAAACCTGCATGTGCCAGTTTCACCCAGCATTGACTCTGCAACAGCAGCCACGTACAGGATTATAATTCAGTCAAAAGTAGATTTTGGGCCCTATCTTACACCCGGCGCAGCGCAAAGCCCGATGCAAGTGTCTTTGCTAGTTGAAGACTTAAGTTGTCAATCTCCCATAGAGCGCCCACGTCGTTTAAATAGCAAATGCAACTGCACCCATCTGTACACCCATGGGTGTGCTGGTCTTACAGGGAGGTGTGTTCAGGTGAATTATTGGCATAATGCTATCTTGAGGCAGCGGGAAGTGACTGTGCCATTGACAAACAAAAACCTGGTCTAAAGTCAATAATGCAGCATTTCATTGTTATTTAACAGCAATTTAGTAAAACATGCCTAGGCTTATGCACAGCGCACGCACACTATGCTTGTTACACACACACTGGGACGCAGAGCAGAACACAAACATGCAAAAGATTACAAATAAAAATATTACGGCGCAAATCCGCCATCATAATAGCAATGCGCCAAGGTCCAATCGCGCCTGGCTTTTAAAGGGAATGGGAGATGACACTCTGATTGGTTTATTGCATGTTACGCCCAAAACACACCTATGAATTAATTAAGACAGTAAGTACAACCCTATTGAACCATGCGCCCGGACCCTTTTTTCCGCCGTCAAACTAGGAAAAGTGGATTTGTACACGCCCTAAACTCACCTGCGCCAGGCGCTTCACGCCGTGCGCTTAGATCGTTAAAATAGGGCCCGATGTGTGACAGTCTGGAAAATAAAGCAGCAAAGGTCGGAGACTGACCATCTCTTTTTATTATTATCTTTTTATTACAGCTTTTACAACTCCACAACGGCCTTTCCAAACAGGGACAAACTCAAAAGCAGGCCATCGGCTGCAGGATTTCTCCACTGGTGTGCTGCAGGTAAAGAAGATTTGTTGGAATTCTCTGACTGTGAAAATAAACAAAAGAAGTACTTTCCTTTCCTTTATGTACATTTCATTACCTTTTATTTAAAGGTGAATAGATCGGTAGCGGAGCGTCCAAGATCTCCACCTCTGGCCACAGTAGTGCAGCATAAGGAGAAGGACAGGAAGGATTACACACTGTCACAGGTACCACATTATGATAATCAAGCCATTTACTGTTTAGGAGCCTATATTATGATTTCCAGTTGCTCAGTAGGGCGTTCTGTGATTGCAACATCTCTAGATTGTCTGCACTTCAAGCTCAAATATGGCGAAAGAAAGAAAGAGAAAGAAAGCATATTAAAAACAGCTAATGAGCATTTTTAGACCTACCTGTGACAGACACATCCAGCACCTAGGGCTGTCAATCGATTAAAAAATGTAATCAAATTAATTACACTCTGTGATTAATTAATCGCATACATCATTTTTGCTGTGAAAGTATTTTAAATATTTCAATTCAAATGAATCAATGAATAATCAGCATTAGTGACATTAACGTTAAAAAAACTATTTTTATTATTATTTTCACTGTTCAAATAATGACCATATATATATATATATATATATATATATATATATATATATATATATATATATATATATATATATAGATATAAAACAATCACACAATATGACCTAATATGCTGAGGAAATAAATTCAAAAGGGTATTTTACAATAACTACGAATGCACCGCGAGGCCGTTGTCGGAAAAACGTTTTTCCGACAAAAAAAGAAAACACAGTCAAACTTTACACCATTTAGCGTTTGCTGTCAGTATTTTATCTGTGTTTAATCCAGCTACTAGCTAGCAGAAGGCCAACGTTACCTGCTGTTGAGTGTAGTGTTAACCATAGACAGTTAAAGAAACTAGAAACTAAACAGTTGAATGGTGGCTAGAACGGCTCTGGGTGAAAGGTCAATATGGCATTTTTTTATTCTCAGATTTTATGTTATTCTCAGATTAACTAATCAAAATTAACGTGTTATTTTGACAGCCCTAATAGAAATGAATAGAAATGCTGAGCAGTGTCAAACCACCTGGAAAAGACTTTATAACACACGCGTTGTACTTTAAAGTGAAATGACTGAAATTGTTTCCACATTATTTTGACAGAGTGCCCCAGATTCAAAATGTTCCAACATCCAAACGACTTCTGCAGCAGCGGAGGCCACCAAAAAGAAGGACCCCTCATCATGTATGCAGTAGTATGGTTTCTTCAGTTGTTCTTCTTCATTGCTAAATAATCCAGCTGTCTTCTTTCTCTACAGTGTGTGAGACTGCACAGCCTGATTTCTCCACTGGCATGAAGGTACTTGTACAGCAGAATCTTGTCTTAATTTCACCACAAAGGTTATGATGTCATCATTGAAGCCCCGCTTGCACTGAGTGTTTAACATGTTTCAGTTCAAGGAACTGGCCCGGATGTTTTCAGCGACCACAACCCAGGAAACAGCTGCCCGACCAATGAAGAAACACAGAGAGGAACAAAAACTGTCACAGGTGGTCTTTACTCTGTAAATCTTATTTTTTCCCTCACCGAGGTGCCAGATTTGCTTAAAGGGATACTTCACCGATTTAGCATTCAGCATTGTATCAGTAGAAACCCGGTAGTATTTCTGAATGACCGTGCGTCCCTCCCTCATATCCCCCTGAGACAGGAGATATCTGCATTGGGGGGTCCGGAAAAAATCTTCCGATGACGCAAAATGACGATTTTTGCGTCATCGGAAGATTTTTTGGCCAGAGCAAAAGACTACAACCAGTAGTAGGACCTACTTCCGCATGTTTTAAACCCGCCCATCGCCCGAAGCTAGCCGATCTCGGCCGGAAAAAAACGAAATGTCAGCCATCTTGAATCCTCGCTAAACAGGGCTCTGCTCTATCTTCTCAGCAGCAAACTTTTACAACAATTATGTGCATTCAAACTACCGCACGTGTACCACCGGGATACATCGCTACACGGCAGAGAATATGCAGGAAACGTTATTACAGACGGAATAATCGGCCCACTATGAGAGCTTCGCCTGCACCGAGACCAGCACGGGGACCGGGGCGGACTCGCTCGTAGCCGGGTAGGGGACATCTTCGTCGGCTAGGTGGGAAGCTAGCGCTAGCCGGGGGAAAGGCACATCCAGAGCGAGCTAACGCTAGCCGGCCACCTGTCCCATCAATCCTGCTTGCAAGTGTCCGTTCATTAAACAACAAACTGGACTACATCCAACTTCAACGATGCTCCCAACGCGAGTTCAGAAACTGCTGTGTTTTGTGCTTTTGTGGGAAAGCAACAGTGAACCGGACTGTCCAGCCGAACAACAGTGAACCGGACTGTCCAGCTACCAGGCCTGCTAGCCTTCCGACAATCCGAGCTAGAGATGCTCTGTATGAAGGTGAGCTGTGTTAACACGGACTGGTGCAGAAATGGGGTGATTTGTATCCAACTAACTGCTAACCGCTGGAGTTTGTGACTGTTACATGGCGACCATTCGACATCCCACGCTAATTCACGGCTGTGTTTATACTCGGTGTTTACAGCCCACCAAGCCGGGGGAAAGGCACATCCAGAGCGAGCTAACGCTAGCCGGCCACCTGTCCCATCAATCCTGCTTGCAAGTGTCCGTTCATTAAACAACAAACTGGACTACATCCAACTTCAACGATGCTCCCAACGCGAGTTCAGAAACTGCTGTGTTTTGTGCTTTTGTGGGAAAGCAACAGTGAACCGGACTGTCCAGCCGAACAACAGTGAACCGGACTGTCCAGCTACCAGGCCTGCTAGCCTTCCGACAATCCGAGCTAGAGATGCTCTGTATGAAGGTGAGCTGTGTTAACACGGACTGGTGCAGAAATGGGGTGATTTGTATCCAACTAACTGCTAACCGCTGGAGTTTGTGACTGTTACATGGCGACCATTCGACATCCCACGCTAATTCACGGCTGTGTTTATACTCGGTGTTTACAGCCCACCAAGCCGGGGGAAAGGCACATCCAGAGCGAGCTAACGCTAGCCGGCCACCTGTCCCATCAATCCTGCTTGCAAGTGTCCGTTCATTAAACAACAAACTGGACTACATCCAACTTCAACGATGCTCCCAACGCGAGTTCAGAAACTGCTGTGTTTTGTGCTTTCGTGGGAAAGCAACAGTGAACCGGACTGTCCAGCCGAACAACAGTGAACCGGACTGTCCAGCTACCAGGCCTGCTAGCCTTCCGACAATCCGAGCTAGAGATGCTCTGTATGAAGGTGAGCTGTGTTAACACGGACTGGTGCAGAAATGGGGTGATTTGTATCCAACTAACTGCTAACCGCTGGAGGTTGTGACTGTTACATGGCGACCATTCGACATCCCACGCTAATTCACGGCTGTGTTTATACTCGGTGTTTACAGCCCACCAAGCCGGGGGAAAGGCACATCCAGAGCGAGCTAACGCTAGCCGGCCACCTGTCCCATCAATCCTGCTTGCAAGTGTCCGTTCATTAAACAACAAACTGGACTACATCGAACTTCAACGATGCTCCCAACGCGAGTTCAGAAACTGCTGTGTTTTGTGCTTTCGTGGGAAAGCAACAGTGAACCGGACTGTCCAGCCGAACAACAGTGAACCGGACTGTCCAGCTACCAGGCCTGCTAGCCTTCCGACAATCCGAGCTAGAGATGCTCTGTATGAAGGTGAGCTGTGTTAACACGGACTGGTGCAGAAATGGGGTGATTTGTATCCAACTAACTGCTAACCGCTGGAGGTTGTGACTGTTACATGGCGACCATTCGACATCCCACGCTAATTCACGGCTGTGTTTATACTCGGTGTTTACAGCCCACCAAGCCTAATGCTGGTATGCTTAGCTGAACTTTACGGAGCCTATAATGTGTGTGTGCACGGTAAATGTAGCCTGTTTCGTATGTCGTTATTATATAATGTAGTTTTTATATATTTTAAATGTGTATTTATATATTTTAAATTGACTCGAGCCACGATGAAACGTTGTTTTGTGTATATGGTTGAAATAACAATAAAACACATTGAGTTGAGTCGAATGCCTCACTGTCTGTCTGTCAAGCGGGAGGCGTGGCTTGGGAGTGGACTCAAAGCAGCGAAGCGAAGTGCATTCTGGGATTTGGTGTCTTTCATCCATATGAGCCAAAAACACATTTTCTGGCTTTTCTCGGCCTAGAAGGCACCAATTAAATTTTTTTTTTCACATTTCTGCTACATAGGTGACCCAATTTAAAGATATATTAGGCTTTCCAGCGGTGAAGTATCCCTTTAAATACAGAAAATGATCAATGTAATGTTGCATTTTCCGGTTTCATTTTTTTGTAGTCTATATTGACGACGTTCCACTTCCGGGATTGCTCCGTTGCCGCCGGAAATTCTGCCGGCTGTCACTCTTTTCACCCAGATGTCCGTTACCTTCTGCTTTCTTTGTGTTGTAATTCTAAACTCCGGTGGATTTCTGAGGACTATGGTTCACTGCTTTTCAGATCTCTGCAGGGTAAATCCAGACAGCTAGCTAGACTATCTGTCCAATCTGAGTTCTGTTGCACGACGTAAACGTAAAGTAAAGTTCCTTCCCGAGGCTATTAGCGCTTAGGGCCGCCCCAAGACGATTGTGATTGGTTTAAAGAAATGCCAATAAACCAGAGCTCGTTTTTCTCCCATCTCAGAATGCTGTGTAGACTAGCCAGACCTTCCTCCGCAGCGCTGCGGAGGAAGGTCTGGCAATGCAAGACTACATTTTTTTGTGACCTTGTTTCTGGGCTGTAATGTGCTACCTTTCATACATCACATCATCGCATTAGTTATTATCATATGTTCTCTTGTTGGTGTGTATTTGTCGGATGTGTGAGTGCTTAATATCTCTCAGGTGAAGCTATTAGCTCAGAAGCTTTCAGCAGCCACCACAGCCCAGATAACAGAAGTCCAACCAAAGGAGAAAGACAGGGAGGATCCAAAACTACCACAGGTACAGTACTACAGTAGTGCCTCTATTGGGGTTGTCAACCATTTCAGTTTTAAATCGAAAAATCGATCAAAATGAGCTTTCGACTATTTGGACCGTCAAAAATCAAAAGCAGGTTCAGTGATTCCCCCAGTATTCTTTTCTCTCTCCACCCACGCTTACTTGCGCACCACAATAAATTCAGTAATCTAGATAATTATCAGCAGGTTAATCGCTGAAAATAATCATTAGTTGCAGCCATAGAATATATATAAAAAATAATACAAAATAATAAATGTCTGTGCAGCTGAATACACAAATTCGTTTTTGAACATTTTGTACCAAATGCCTCAAATATTATAACCCTTCCACCTTTTTCCTGACAGAATTTACCAGATACCAGAAGTGCCACCACCCAAATGAATGCTGCATCAGGAGAAGCCACAACTGAGGATCCTGAAATAGATTCAGGCACTGGCACAAAGGTATAGTTTAATTTAGACTTTGGCTGGAATGTCTTGCCTGTGGATCAAATCTACTTCTTAAAAGACCTTCAGCCTAATACACATTTTTCATACTTTGCTTTTGCCCATTTGTTTCTGACATTTTCCCCTTTTATTATATTACAGCATGTAAACCAAAGTGTTACATGCACACGTTGGTTTAATGTTTCTTTACTGCACTCTTCAGAATAAGGAAAGGTCTTTGGGTTTTCATTACTTATGTGTGTACAGCTTGCACTGTGAGTGTGAAGGAACTGGCCCAGATGTTTTCAGCTACAGCAAGTGAGGAAACAGCCGTCCGACAAAAGGGGAAACACAGAGAGGAACAAAAACCATCACAGGTTAGACCCTCAGTAAAACACGTCACTCAGGTAGGTCACTAGATCGCAGGAAACATGAGACTCCATGGGATTTGATTCAGTATGAATTCTGTAATTCTGTTGACCACTAAAAGTCAATCACACGCAGGCCAACTTAACTTCATCTTATGCCAATATGTTATTGTGATAATTCAAGTAATATCTAATGTGTTGCTTGGTTATTATGATGTTCCCAGGTGGTTGCTGAGATGTTAGTGGAGGGGTGGTTGCATGGGTGTTTGACGAGGTAACTAGGTGGTTGCTACGATCGTTAATTAGTTGGATACTTGAGTACTTATTTTCAATTTCAGGTGAAACTATTTGCTCAGAAGCTTTCAGCTGCCACAGCCCAGGAGACAGCGGTCCACCCAAAGGAGAAAGACCAGGAGGTCCAAACCCTAACGCAGGTACAGCACCAGTGCCTCTCTAGTTCTGTTTATAGCTACTATTTCATTTCCTAGGATGGCTACTCCCCCTCTGATTGGCTAGTACGCATTGTCTTCATTGGTTTGGTTGGTTAGGTTTAGGCAAGAGGAGTGGGATTGGTTAGGGTCAGGGTAAGAATGTCAGGGTCAGCCAATCAGAGGCAGAGTAGAGCTGGGCATGCCTTCGCCATCCTGGGGAAGAAAGAAAAACACTCGCCTACGGTACAGTGTTACTCGAGGGATGGCAATGTCGGTTTTGTTTAGTACTAATTAATATTAGCATGCTAGTGGTATCACTCAGACATTACTATAACATAACCCTAAAAACTACAATATATATCCAATTAGGATAGCAATTTTTCCAATATAACTATTAAAAACTAATAAACCATAGGCAGATATATTTCAACTTCATGTGATTGTATGGGTGACATACCATACTCAGAAGGCTTTTTATTTCAAATAAATCAAGGTAAGGCCAGACAGAAATGCAGCTGTAAAGGACGAAATCCAGACGAGAGAACAAAAGGTGGCTCAAGGCAGATCATCTGTAAAAGCCCAAAAGGTAAGCTGCAACATTTTGACTTCTAAGTTTTGTATTTTCTCCCAAATATGATTTGATACCTAAATCAAAGCACTACGTTGGCCTTTTCAGGGCAGCGCAGATGCTGAGTGGCTGGAGATCGCCAGTGTCTTCTCAGAAGTGGGGAGAGTTGCAGAGGATGCTAAGCAGAAGTGCCTTGGCCTTTCATTGGCCACTCTGAGAACTACAACAGCAGCCATGATGGAACAAATTCAACAGAATCTGGATAAACTCTCCGCTATTGGCGAGTCCATGCGTTTACCAATCGTTACATCTCATTTGTCTTGTACTTTGTGTTCCAATAGTTGTAATTTACAGTCACTAATTAACTAACAAAATAATGTATGTTTCCCAACAGAACTTAAATGGATTTCTAAGTTTGCAGGTGCGTATTTCAAATTGTAAAAAAATAAAAATAAAAGTATTCTTCAAGTTCTAGAGACATTGAAGAAAGTGTTCTTAACAAATAGCTAATGTTATATTTATATATATATATATATATATATATATATATATATATATATTGTATTATGTTTGCAAAGTATCAGTCAAAGGGCTAACATCATCATCATCAAGTGGGCTAACAGTTTGTAACCAAATATCCCAACAATAATATAAAAAATAACACTGGGTCAGCTCATTGTTTTGGGTTTGATTGGTGACCCAGTGGTTTGCTACATGGACACATTTATCCTAGTACTTCTTCTCCACCACAATCCATTATAAAATATGTGGAACTGAATCCTCTGCACAGTTATATAATTGTTGTATTGTTTTCATCTTAACAGTGGATGTAAAGCTGGATCCAACCACCGCACACAGGTGCCTTGTTTCTGTTGATGGGAAGAAAGTGAGTAGTGGAGGAGAGAACCAGGATGCTCCGGCGAGCTTCGGCAGCGTCCTGGGCCTCAACAGGTTGACCTCTGGGAAGTCGTACTGGGAGGTTGTTGTCAGCAACAAGACTGGGTGGAATCTGGGCATAGCGAGAGGCGGTGCAAACCGCACAGGGCAACTCTTGCTGAAACCAGATAACGGTTACTGGGTCGCTGAACATTATGAAAACAAGTACGCTGCCCTGACAACTACACCAGTTCGTCTTTCCCTGAAAGAGAAACCACAAAAGGTGGGAGTGTTTGTGGATTACGAGGAAAGTCTTGTGTCCTTCTATGATGTGACGGCTCAATCTCACATCTACTCGTTCACTGAGTGTTGTTTCACTGGAGAGATCTACCCCTATTTCAGTTTGCACCTTAAAGGAGACGGTCAAAGTGCTAACTCTCTGATTATCTCAACTGTAAAACACCAGTAATTATGTATGTTATTATAAGGGTGTGTGTGTGTGTGTGTGTGTGTGTGTGTGTGTGTGTGTGTGTGTGTGTGTGTGTGTGTGTGTGTGTGTGTGTGTGTGTGTGTGTGTGTGTGTGTGTGTGTGTGTGTCTGTGTGTGTGAGAACATCCTTATGCAGCCTTTTTTTCATTGTCAATGTTAGCGTTTTATTTTATGGATGATGTTAGCATTTTTGTTAAAGCTTTGTTGATAGACACACAAGAGACAGATGAAAAGCCAAAATTGAAGCAGCAGCATACCAGATATGTATGTAGATGTATACAGTATTATAAGGACTGGAACCAGTGTTTGAGGCCGAGCTCTGTTCATTCCATTGAGCAGGTGCACTAGAGATCTCTTCCGGCCGAGCCGGAAACTTCAGGTTTAGCGCGCCACTCACTTGAGTGGGGATTAAAAGATTTAATCGTGCGGCTCAATCAATTTTCTTTATAGTCCAGCACCCTTTCTGGCAGCCTAGTCTTTACAAGCTCCAAAAGACTGGATCCTACATTTCCTATAATGCAACTGGCTAAGGCTCGACCTATCTGGTAAATGCATAACCCTCAAGATGAGTAAACTGAACTTAATGTTTGCCTAATGTAATACAACAAAATTAGTCTAAGCTAGTTGACTTCACATTGTCTGCAATTTTTTTCTACATATCTGTATTCAAAAAATATTGTTTTTGTACAAATAAGGGGTTTCTATATAATCAGCAATGTGTTTCCTCTGTGTGTGTTACTGTTAGAATAGATACGTATTTTAGCTAAATGCTAAACTATGCTGTTGAGCTACATTTCAAACATTTGGCATCATCCCATAACCTCAACAAAAGTTACACAGTCTTGATACAGATCAGTATAATATTACACATGTGTTACAGGTTATTATGATGTTTACAAATGTGTATTGATGTGCATTTCATGTATGAGTGCTTGTGGGTATTGATTGTGCATATACAACTCATTTTTAACATCAGTCTGATCTCTAACTCCTCCCCTCCCCTCTCTCGGTTGCTTGTTATGAAGGTGAAGTGGAAAGTGAAATCCTTCTATTAAACTCATTTACTGTAAAGTTACAAGTGGTGGAATGTAACTAAGTACATTTACTTAAGTATCATAGTTACAGTAAGTACAGTTTTGAAGTACTCTTGTATATTTTCATTTTACACTTCTTTATACTTCGCTACAATTGAGAGGCAAATATTGTACTTAACTACATTTATTTGATAACTTTAGTTAGTTTCTAGTTACTTTGTAGAATTAGATTATTAATACAAAATATAAATTAACTAATGAATTGTGATATATTGTGACATATTAAGTTAACCAGTATATAAAGTAGCTGAAATGAGCTCCACTATTACCAACTGCAACTTACATTAATGTATCACTAATTATGAGGCAGCCACATCTGGCTGTAGATGTTTTACTTGATGGGATTTTCTGTTTCTGTTGTTTTATGTTATTAGTGTTTTTTGTGTATTTTGTATTTGCATGTACTGTATGTGTGGTTGTACTGCTGCCTGCCTTGGAAAGGACACTCTTGAAAAATAGATTTTTAATCTCAATGAGTCTCTTCCTGGTTAAATAAAGGTTAAATAATAAAAAATAAATAATCCAGATATATTTTTGGAAATTAGCCATTCTGCATATTGAGATATTTTCCTTTTGGTACTTTAAGTATATTCTGATGCTAATACTTTTATACTTTTACTTAAGTAACATTTTGAATGCAGGACTTGTACTTGTTTACACTGTAATATTGCTACTTTCACACAAGATCTCAGTACTTTTACTGTTTTCAGATAAACATGTCAGAGATGCTGTACAGTATAAGCTCCTGTGTAAGCTCAAAGTATTTGGCATACTGTATGCAGTCCCAATAGTATGGCCTGTTGGGTACTACCTTTTTAGTCAGTGCACAGGGAAAATCAAGATTCCTTGTCCACCTTTTTTTTAAACTAGAAAAAAATCATATGTTAGCTCAACACACAGATTAGTTGCTTAATAACACGACGTGTTGTGTTGCAAGTCGCGCGTGGGACGATTAAAGGAAAGCGTTAGGATTATTTTGGCTGAATCGAAAGTGAAACTTGAGGATGAACGGATAGAAATAGAGACGGAATGAGAGACCGATCACTGAGAGGAGCGGCGAGCTTAGAGAGCGCAAGGTAAGCTGCTGCTGGACAGCTGTTCTCTTTTTTTAACTTTAAAGCACCTGGCGATGTAGAATTATGATGCAACATGAAAAAAATCAGCACGCTATATATGCTCAGTATTCCTGTTTGGCAACACATATAATGTCAAGTTGAAAAGGGAATAGGCGTAATTTTAAACCGTTTATGCCTCAAAGGAATTTGACTTCAAGACGTGTTTGTACAAGTTATTAGAGGGCAGTTTATTATTCAAACATAAATGTTTTAGATGTCCCATAAAGTCTACAGCTACCCAGGTTGTAATACTCAGCAGCGCAAACAACTTAGACAGATAGTGTCTGACAGTCAGACATTAAAACAGGCAGGGCAGTAATGCAAATAAAGTCCAAAGACCTGTGGTAAACCACAGCTCAGGTTAGTGGGGAATGGGGATTGTGTGTGAAGTAGGCTAGGCTGATTGGTTAATGGGCTCTTCTGCTGTCAGAGTGATATCAATAAAGTTTGTGGGCCTATTATGTCAACTTTTTATTATGTAGCATTCTCATTATTGTATTGTATTCTTTATTAATGCATGTGTTATATAAACATCACATATATAATATATAAATATCACAATTTATATCATGTTTAATGTAAATATTTTTCACATTGATTGATGTAATTTATTATGCAAAACATACTAATGTATACATAATTATCCCAAATATCTATGCTACTTTGGTTTATCATTTTTCTGTACTTGTTTTTTCAATTCATCTGTATCTCGTGCCTCTCTGTTCTTCTTGTGCTTGTGCAATGCAACATGTCCCGATCGATACAGTTTGATCTCAGCTCATCTAATTTCAAGATTTTCTCCCATCAGTTAAACTTGATTTAATCCCATTTCAATGACACTGACAGGTTATCCACATTGACACCTAACTTTCTGCAGTTTGTTTCCTGGTTGTGTGTCATGCACAGCAGTGATAAAGTGGTACTCTAGAGTATTGTACATACTGCACAATACTCTAGAGTACCACTAGAGGGCGACTAAACACTGTCTAATCTCAGTCCTACACATCCAGGTTGCAAACAGAACAGACAAATAAATAACCACTGATATGAAAGAAATGAATTGACTTAGACACACATTCTACAGTAGCTCTAACAATAAAAAGGTATGGGTGATTTATCACTTGAGCATTAAATGTTTGAAATTGGGTTTTATTTCTTATTAAAATGTATAAAATCCCTGTATCAAAATGTCCCTCCGTGGGACTTATTCTTTAAAACAGGTGTAAAAACAGAGTATGTTCACACTCAAATATGTGTACTTACTTTCTTTCTAAAGATAAAAGGTTATCTGCTTAAAATGTGTAAAGGTAGGCTTATGCGCTGGAGAGCAAACTGACATGATGCACCAAAAAGACACTGGTAAAAACTTCTTCTGCCACAAAAAAAACAAAAAAAAAAACACTATTTGTGGCAGAAAGAAATAATTTCCATCATTCCATCCAAATCTGTTACATAATAGAAGAATGTATGAAAAAGAAACCCATCTTTGACGGAGAAAAATGTACATTTGACTTCTACAGGTACTCAACACATCAGCCATGAGCCTCCAGGTTTGCACCTGCTGCGGCTGGTCCAAGGTTACGACCTACCACGGCCTGAGAACCCACCAGGGGAAGATGGGATGCACACCGAGGGGAATGAGTATCCCTCAGATTGACCAATTGAGATTTAACAGTTGCATTCCTAAATTGACCTTCATGGGACCTCCAATCAAAGTAGAAGATCCTTTGATGAACATCGTCACCCCTTCTTACAAGTCTGGTGAGTGGGACACAAGTGATTCTTTTTTGAATTCATCTATGGTCCATGTAGTTATTTACTATCGTTATCACCAGTGTCTCTAATTTACCTGCTGCAAATGGACAAATGTAGGAAATACGAGTCGCAAAAAAATCAGTAAAAGAGTGGGCCAACCAAAACCTCATTAAAATAAATGTCGGCTCTATAATGACAGTCTTCTTTGTTGGACAGCCAATGGATTTAAGAAACCCTGAAAGGAAATGCAGTCATTACTTTCACCCCCGCCATATCAGTGTTAACTCCATTTAACTTCAGAGTACAATGCACCACAGATTGGTTTTCCCCATTCTCTCCTAAATACTGAATATAACATGGCTGTGTTTTTGCAGCTTTAAATACAGCATTTACTTGGAAAAAGGAGCAATTTTCTTATTTTAAGGAAATATGTTTTTTCTCCAAAGAAATATTCGGTAGGCTTTTATATAGTATTGTGGAAATTGATTCTTCAATATTGTCTTAAACAGACTTTTCATCAGACATGAGCCTCCAGGTTTGCCACTGTGGTTGGTCCAAAATTACATCTTACCATGGCCTGAGAACTCACCAGGGGATGATGGGATGCACACCAAAGGGAATGCGGATCCAAGAGAGTGAACAGAACCGCTGGGAAAATCACTGGGAAGGATCTCCTCAACAGGACAGTGGACCAATTAGCTGGATTACTCCAGTCAAGAAGGAGGTATATGCAAGCAAAAAATTGCATTATCAATTGAGGACAGAACATGTTTATACGTTATCTGTTATATATATATAAATCATTATGGATAATAGTTATAGGATAACTGAATTCAAGACAGCAAGGTTGATAAACACAGATGAGAGTGGCATGGAATGTTGAATGAACAAATTAATGTAAGAGTATTTCTTTTAACAAATTAAGTTGATGTATGCGCCAAATGAACCTCTTAAAATCTTGTTTCCCGCCTCTCTCGAACAGATTACGTCTTCAAACCTCACCACCCTAAAGATGCCTGCAGACACAGAAGCTGCACTAAAGATGATCAAATCAAGTATGCATTTTAATCATAGTTTACTCATCACTGGGAGTTACACAGTGCAGCTGTATTTAACAGTTACCCATCGGCTTTCCCTACAGTGATGGAAAATGAACAGCAATCTCTGCAAACGGTCACATACTCACACCAAACTCACCGAGCGCTTGATTTCGCCAGTGGTGCACAGGTACAGGTGAGAGATTTATGCAAAAACAGGTTGATGTGTCGTGGAAATATTGAGTGATAGGGAAAAGTTAACAATGCGTTGTTGAGTAAGACCCACACAATCTCATCTTCCACTTTTCTCTGACAGCCTTTGCTGATGCCGGTGTCTCAGATCCTCAGCAGCCAAGCAAATCCCACAGCCGCAGAAGTCACAGTGGGGCAGACCAACAAATCACGTATGCTCTATCACTGTAATTCATTCAGAACTGGAACAACATATAGAGACGTTTCAAAGTAGCTTTGTTTGACGGTCACCGACTTCTTTCTCTGCAGTGTTTGAAACTCCACAGCACTTCAGCACAACACATCAAACCACCACCAACGCTCGTCGAGCGCTTGATTTCTCCACCAGTGCGCAGCAGGTACAGCAGATTCTCGTCTTGTTTCAGTGTTGCGCTGGAGAGAAAATCCAGTTTCATCCTGTGAATCACTTCTTTTGTACAGATGCATTTGCATATAACTAGTTTTTACTTGTTGGATATCATTTTATACAATTGTGTTTTGTAACCATGCACCACTTTCAAATATATTTTCCTTAATAGATCTATTGCAGACTGAGACGTTGTTTTTTATTATCATTTGGTCCAGCTTGCATTGAGTGCTTTCATCCTTTAGGTCTGGGGTCTTCCAACAACCACAGTTCAGGAAACAGCAGTCCCACCAAATGACAAAGAAAAGGAGAAGGAGAGAGAGGAGAGAGAGAAGGAGAGAGAGAAGGAGAGGGAGATAGAGAGGGAGGCTCAAAAACTGCAAAAGGTACTGAACTTCTACTAACAGAGTGTATTGTTATTAGCCAAAACTAGCGGTGTGGCTGAAGGGATGCAATGTCAGTCTGTTGGTCAGTCAGTCCACACCACTCAAATTTGGTGAAGATATTTAAGGTCCCCCCCAATGGCGGAACCCATAGGCTATCATTCTGAGGATGATTGAGTTCTGTGGGCAACATGACGTATATCCGGGCCAAGACCCTCTCTGGGTCAAGACTTCCACGACCACACTGTTTCACAAATATATAAAAAATAAATGTTAAACTAATAAAACCTAAATTGTCATCGGGCGATAGCCGATGAGTTCTGTGATTGCATTCAGGCTAATGCATTCTGCCCCCTTTGCGCAAATCCCGCTCAAATGTGATTGGTCAATACTGCTTGGACTATAAACGGACTACAAATAGAAAACCAGATCACTTTAGATACCAAAATCATGGCCCGTTGCCTACAGATTCTGCATTAATATGCATATATCTGTGTTTTTACGGATGAAACATAGGATGTGAGTACGAAAATAAATATTCAGATTTATAAAACCGGGTGCACGCCCTTCCTACGGTCACACATTGCTCCACTCCGCTCTGCATCAGCCAATCTGCTTGCTAACCCCTCACAGCGAGGGATAACTAATCACTCAATGAAATCTTGACTGTTTGCTGTCCTGGCTCCCAAATGATGGAATGAGCTCCCTATTGATATCAGGACGGCCAAAAGCCTACGCATCTTCCGACGAAGGATAAAAACACATCTCTTTCTTGAAGCTGCATTTTCATGAGTCTTTGCAGTTTTGCTTATATAAACCTAATGTACTTGCACTTACTATTTGTTGTCTGGAGTTTGCACCTTCAAGGTTGAAAGCACTCTGTTCACTTAATAGGCTACATCCATGCTCTCCCTCCTTCATGTTACAGTTGTATAGTGGTTAGAACGGCTCCGGGTGAAAGGTCAATATGGAATGGATTAATTACGATGCATTTTTTTAACGCACTATTTTTTCTCAGATTAATTAATCGAAATGAACGCGTTATTTCGACAGCCCTACTAAAAAGCTAAAGGTCAGAATTCATCTTCTGTGCAAGGAACACGTATTAGTAAAACTTTATTTCTATTGCACCTTTCACAATGGTTAAAACATGTTTTAGACCTACAATAAAAATAAACATTTACGTACAATAAAAAGAAACACTGTAAAACACTTATACTGTATATGATGACCACATTAAAACGACGTGCTCCGCCAGACAGAGGCATCAAAAACAGCATTGGTGTAAACATTAGGCCTATTTCTCCTGTTTATTGTATTATTTACGAGAATAAATTCCATAACATGCCAATATAATTAGGCTACAGAACAGTTTTAGCAAGTTTTTTTCGCCGCAGATCGATTAAACAGGTTTTTGTGTAGGATATTAAGTGTAAGAATGGCTTTGTGAATTCTTCATATCATCAATGAGAGGCAATATTTTGATTCATTTTACACAACGGTCTCAGTTTCACTTGTTTCATCCATCTGCCGTCCATGTCGCCGTTTCTCATTTCACCCGTTTCTGTGCGTACGCCTGGGTCGGAGTGTCCGTGGAGGACCTCTCATTTACCCAGCAGGTTTGCTTTTATAAATCCCAATTCTTGGGTTAATGCTGTTATTGTACTTGTGTGTGTATGCAAGTGGTCACTACAATGTGTGCATATTAACAATAAGTACTTTTTCTCTTCATTCAAGGCGAGGCAGGACAGGATGAGGGCTGATTTACAGGTGGACATTCAGACAAGAGAACAAAAGATGGCTGAAGTCACGTCATCTGTAAAAACCTGCAAGGTGAGCGGCAGCAGATTATTTACTTTTTGAGTTTTGATTAATGTTTCTTTAAATGTCCCAAGACATGCTGCTTTTTGGATGCTTTTATATAGAACTTAGTGGTCCCCTAATACTGTATCTTTTGTCTCTTTCCCGAAATTCAGCCTTGGTGCAGAATTACAGCCACTAGAGCCAGTCCCACAATGAGCTTTCCTCAGTATGTGCCATTTCTGTGTCTGTAGCTATTGTGGAGGAGAGAGGGGGGGCAAGGTGGAGGGTGGGGGTGTGGCCTTGACCAACTGCCACCATAGACAGTATATAAAAATGGACCCAGCGACCCCGCTGTTTTTGACGGAGACAAGTGAAGTCTCTTACCAGCACTTTTCCGGTGATGGTTGAGCGTTACTGAGCGTTACTGCGCAGCTGCAAACTGAGCTTCCCGCCGCCGATGTGATGTGAACAACGTGTCTGAACATTGTAAGTCGTCTGGCAGCAGGGCCAAGAGAAATCTCAATCATTCCCAATCTATCAGAGACGGAAAGCGTAGGTATATGTAAGGAGATAACATAGGCACAGGCTAATTATTGCTAACTAAAATGCTAGTTAACATTAGTAATTAAACTAAACAGCTAATGTACGTCGAAACTGTCTGCGAGCTTCTCCTGTACTATACGGTAATTCCTCTACAATGCGACAGTAAGTCGTGTAGTTATTAATTTATTTATTAATCGTTAGCCTATTTTTATAAAAACGTCTGCTACGGAGCCATAACATGAGGTACAAGGTAATGTAGCCTTTTATACACTGTCGTGTTTCTTTAGAAATAAACGATGGACAAATCAAGTCTTTAAACGCTTCAGATGTAAAGTTATTGGCTGTCAAAGTGACGCCAAAATGAATGGCAGTCAATGGGATGCTAACGGGGGGTGATGGATATGGGGTTAGCAAAATGGCGCCATCGCGGCTTCGCTCTGAGGAGAGAAGCCTGCCCCCTTGACTGCCACTTTGCTTGTTTGAAAGCCATGATGTCTCTCTCGCATGGGTGGGCCAAATTATCTGGGCGGGCAAAGCAGAGAAAGGGGAGGTAACCTTGCTCTTTATGACCTCATAAGGAGAAGATTCCAGATCGGCCCATCTGAGCTTTCATTTTTTCAAAGGCAGAGCAGGATACCCAGGGCTCGGTTTACACCTATCGACTAGCCACTGGGGGACCATAGGCAGGCTGGGGGAACTCATATTAATGTTAAAAAACCTCACAAAGTAAAATCTTCATGCCATGGGACGTTTAACATCCTGACTGTCCGCTACTCTTTTCAGGGCAGCTTGGATGCTGAATGGCTGGAGATCAACAACGTGTTCTCAGAGGTGATGAGAGTCGTGGAGGACACACGGAAGAAAGCCCTTCAACCTCTGGAGGAGAGGTCAGTCATGTGTGGCTCAGAATATAAACTAGGAATATATACGATATGGACACCACAGTTAGGTGAATAATCAGTGAATAAATCTAACCGATGCCTGATGTTCTGTATGCTATTTTAAGGAGAAAGCGAGTGAAGAGAGAGGCACAAGATCTAGTCCAGAAGCTGCAAAATGAAATTGACAAACTCAAAAAGACCATTGATGAGTTGGACAAAAAGCCAGACTTGCAGGTGAGACAAAAAGCTGTTGGCCTTTTTCAAATTTGAGCAAGTCATTATGCTTTTATTCTGCTAGATGTCAGTATCTGAGGACAATATCCAGATAGGAGGAAGGTAAAACCAATATTCACTCTCTGCTCATGTATTTTTACACCAGTTTTGTATTTTTGATTCATTAAAATGATTTTATACTGATTAAAGGACATTTCTCACACAGGTGTCTCCAGGCCTGAATGAATATCGAGATTGGAAAAATGTCACTGTTGACACTTCGTTCTGCTTCGGGTCGCTAAGAACTACAACATCAAACATGATGGAAGAAATTCACCGGAAACTGGAAAAACTCTCGTCTGTTGGTGAGTACGCCTTAAGTTTATCACGGTTTGTATACTAAAGTGTAAGGTAATTAATGTCTGTATTTAATTCATAGTCAATTGTTTGAATACAATTTCTCTTTCCACAGAACTCGAGAGGATTCCCACATTTGCAGGTTTGTGACTTATAACATTAAAATGTTGACTTATTAAACAGGAAGACATTTTGGTTAGGGCACAATTGTGGTTACGGTTTAAAAGAAAACAGCTTTCTTTTAAACTGTAAAAAAAAGAAAAGCAAAAAAAAAAAATATAATATATATATATATATATATATATATATATATATATATATATATATATATATAATATTATTATTTTTTATTTTCTTTTTTTTTTGCTTTTCTTTTTTTTACGGTTTAAAATAAAGCTGTTTTATTTTAAACCGTAAACACCCGCAAGAAGACCCACATGTTCAATGTTCATGTTTTTAAATTGTCATGAACAAGCCATGTAACCCTTAAAGGCTTATTATCTAAACTCCCAAATACGCTCGCTCTTCTACGTGCGTGTGCCGGAGGTTTTTGCACAGCGCCAACATTTGAGTGCATTTCAAGTTTAATCCCAATGAGCACGCCAGTATGTTTTGGACCACACATGACACATGGTTGTGAACAGGCAGCAAGTCTTGACACTTTCTTTACCAAACCATCCACTGTGTCACGTGAACATAAACATGTTTCTTTAGGGCATTTTTCCTGAAACAACTGATTCTGTGGATTTTCTTGGGAGCAACTATCACAAAGCTGTGATCTTGTTTGACAAAATGATACGTTTTTACACGTAGAACATCGATATATAATATACCCTCCAACACCAAATGATCTATATTTCACCTTCACTACCCCACTAAAAACAGATTCTTCTATCACAGAAGAATGATGGACATTTTCTGCAGTAGTTGAGGCTCAGTTGACTATAAAGACTGCTGTAGTGTAATAGTTGAAACTATAATTCTTAAAGGTCCAGTGTGTAACGTTTTTAGCTGTTCATTATCAAAATCTGTATTGCCCGTTCACAAACTTGTCCTTTTTCATGAATATTTACCACCACCATCAATTCCAAGTATTCCTTTTGGCTTGAAATTTTACATTTGCATTTGCATGAACTGTGGTACACGCTCCATATTCATGCGCCATCTTGAAATACGTTAGCCAGTAAGGGACATACAGGACATACTGCTCCGCCTTTCGCGTTTTCGCTGTCACATGATAAACTCACAGGTGCTGCTAATGCTGCTAATGGGTATTGTCGCTTTCCGGCCCCGGCAAGTGAACAGCGTTGGCGCGAGAGAGTTGATTGCGATATATGATCTCTAACGCACATTGGACCTTTAAGCATCAACATACAATGTGTGTAGTATTACAGTGTCACCCAAAAGAAGTGCATCATCATTTTATTTCCATTTTGTTCCTCCACTGCAGTGGATGTAAAGCTGGATCCAGCCTCTGCACACCGGTGCCTTGTTCTTTCCCCTGATTTGAAAATGGTGAGAGATGGAGGAAAGAACCAGATAGTTCCTGATGCTCCACAGAGGTTTGACGTGTTCGGCAGCATCCTGGGGCTCAACAGGTTAAACTCTGGGAAGTCGTACTGGGAGGTGGAGGTCAGCAACAAAACAGGGTGGGATCTGGGTGTGGCAAGACGTGATGCAAACCGCACGGGGAAACTCTCGCTGAACCCAGATAACGGTTACTGGGTTACGGTGCACTACGAAGATAAAAAGTACGCAGCCCTGACAGAACCGCAAACCAGCCTCTCACTGACGGAGAAACCTCAGAAGGTGGGGGTGTTTGTGGATTACAATGAAGGTCTCGTGTCCTTTTACGATGTGACGGCTCGATCTCACATCTTCTCGTTTACCGAGTGTTCGTTCGGCGGTGTGATTTCCCCATATTTCAGTCCACATCTTAAACAAAATGAGAAGAACTCTCATCCTCTGATTATCTCTGCTGTGAGAAAGCAGTAGTAGTTACATAAAGCGCACGTTACCGGTGCACTGAAAGTACATGACGTTTCTTGACATCATTTATAATAATTGATGTAATAATTTGGTGTTCTAGCCTAGTTACGTATCCAAGGTGTTTAAAGGTTGTTTACCTGCTTTTGCTCCTGTATTTGGTTAAGGTGTTTTTTTTTTACTTTTTTTTTTTTTTACTATTTTGTATAGGACTGGAACTAACGATTATTTTGATGATTCATATGCTGATGATTTTCTCAATTAATCGGTTGTTTGGCTTGTAAAAAATCTGATAATGGGCATAAATGGCATCACAATTACCCAGAGCTCAAAGTGACACCTTCACACATTTTGTTTTGTTACAAGAGTAGTACAATATAAATTAAAATTATTCAAATGAAAAGTAGCACATTTTGACATTTGGAAGCTGGAAACATAAAATGTTATGGCATGACAAATTACAAACGAGTTTCCATTAACTTCCAGTCATTACTAATCAATGAATAAACTAATCGGGGGGGAACAAAATCTTAATTTGAAGTAATTTCAATTGTCAAATAATTGTAGTGGATTAAAAATACAATATTTTCCTCTGAAATGTAGTGGAGTAGAAGTGTGAAGTGGCAAGAGAAGAAAATACTCAAATTATAAGTGTATCAAATGTGTGCTTAAGTATAGTACATTTAACCACTGGTATTTTTCTATACTTCATATAAGGTTAACATTTTGTAAACATTCTTTCCCATTTACTTCTTTGCCTCTGTATCATGTTATCTGTTCAACCATTTGTGTCAGCATGTGGTTTCTGATGTTCCTGATATGAAATGACTTCTGCTTATGTCTGCAAGAGTCACTCTTAGTATACCAGTTCACTGGTATTACAATATTTATTTGTAATTTTACAACACAGGGTTGCACAGTGAAATGTAAGGCGTAGCCCCTTTACGCTATGCACACATAGAACATACATGCAAACATTTACGTTTCAATATGATGAAATGAAATCAAATAAAACAGGATATATAAAGTTACTTAAATATAATCCTTATGCATGATAGTAAGTTAAAATACATGAAGATAACTGGCATTTGGGAATATATATATTTATTTTTATTTTATATTTTTTATATTTTTCAGTCTTTTTCATGTTTTAGTAATAATAAATGAATAAAACATGTTTGAAGTTGTACTTATTGATGTAACTGCACACACATTCTTCAGACCTGTTTCTCTTTGTTTTTCATAAAAGATGGCCCTAGTTACAAATCATTTCAAGTGTCCCATATCCAGAAACAATTAAAGAAGATTCAATAAACTTTTATTTACACTTAGCTGCATATATGCATCTCTGTTTGCCAGATCTGACAAATCTGATTGCAATCCATCTTTGTCTTAATTGCAGGAAGTGCTGGACTTATTGTTCAAAGGAAAAATGAATACGGACAGACTGAATGCCTCTTGACTTTAAAACTCTGAATGAAAATGCACTTTATAAACTTCCTCCACTGTTGCTTCACGAGGCAAAAGGAGACTGACTGTACAGTATGAGGGATTCTGAGGTTAATCAAGTAGACATTGTTTGGCTATAAAGGATCACAAGATAAAAAGGTTGGGAACCACTGTCCTTTGATACAACATATTGTAATATGTGTACCTGTCTTGGAGGCAGAAATATACCTGGATGGTCTACTGATAATGTCTGGCATATACTTGAAAGGGCCATGGCTTGTCTTACCAAGTGTCCCCCATAGTGACTTTAACAACACAAACACATACAGTGGTGTAGTCTAATGCATTGTAGTGGGTATACTGTACTGTATATGTATGGGCCTATACTGTATATATGGGCCAGAATGGGCCTTTTGGTTGGTGGTGGTGGTGGTGGTGGGGGGTCTGGCTGTCCTCCCCCAGGATTATTTTATGTGTCAAAGACTTAATTTCCTGCATTCAGATAGCTTTTATTCACCAATTTACGGTGGAAATACCTTAATTTATCCTATACGAAGAAGAAAAACACAGATGACAATTCAAAATATATCAAAAATATAATGGAAAGTATGTTGTTGCGTGTCATTGGGCATTTTTAAGTGGGTATATGGAAATCCTGGAGATTTCTTAGTGGGTATACTGTGTATACCTATGTAGCACGTAGACTAAACCACTGAACACATATGAATTACATGTTAGCATACTAGCTAAACAATGGTTTTATCATCTTCAGTTAGGAGTAAAGCTTACTTATACGCCTTGAAGAGGTAGATGCATAACACCTTTGTAACATCTGCCTGCTACAATGTTTCTCAGACCACCTCCTTTTAACCTGTGATAATGCTTCTTCTGTAAGATTTACACTTTTTTTTAAATTAAAAAAGACTCAAACACCTAGAAAAAAATCCTTTATTGAAGGAAATGCTGGGCTTATTTATAATAAAAAATGGATACAGAGAGATCTCTTGGTCTCTTGACCAACTTTGGGGAACTCTTTGTAGAGGCTATGGTATATGTCTGCCTCGGTTTAATTTTTACACTTTGCCGGAGAGACAAAGGTGAGGCCATCTATCTGTTAATATCATCTTGAGCTCGGCCCATGAAGACCAAACCTTTGACTCAGACAAACAGGGCGACCATGAGATTAAAGGAGTAAAATATTAAGATGGACTGGCTCACTTTTGTTTCAATTAATCTTATACCCAAACTGTCGGCTGACCTGATGCGTCAGTGAAAGGAGTAGCTGGGTTGCTGTTTGCACAATATCACTATTGCATCACTGCAAGCTGTTGAAACTGCATGGAAAAGCACTGTTTAAACTTCCTCCACTGTTGCTTCACAAGCCAAAAGGTTACTGTACAGTGGGAAAAAAATTGACGCCTTTTAAAGAGAAATGGATTTGAGCAACCCTTTATTCTCCACGGCTACAACATTTTTTTAAATAATGATGCAACAACAATATGCAGTGTTGCTACAAAAAGTCACAGCATCCAGCACGTCTTAGAACATTATGACGGAAGGATCTTATAATATAAGTTGTTGCATCGGTTTTTGGGTTGATATTTTAGTTGTACAATAATTGGTTAATACAGATTTGGTGGTAAATTTAACAATGTTGACCACTAGAGAATTGATAAAAATGGTCAGAAATTCCTCCAAAATACCACATTAAGACAAAGACCTTGGGGAACACTGAACACAATAAAAAATAATCCATGCTGTGATTTGGTATCAATGTTTTGCCATTTGAAGATTGATCCACTACAACTACACTCTCACTGCTTTCTAACATCTTAATCAAGTAATGAATTGATGTTTCTTCTCCGGTGTCATGCGCAACTACAGAAATACATGTAGCATTCGGTTTGTGTTGGCACATTAGTTTATCCTGTAATGATCATAGACATATATGGTGAAATGTAAGTTTGCAGTATTTTAATTGGCTCTTAATCTCTTTGGGATAAAATGATTGGTTGTGATCAAATGGTCACAAGGCCAGAGGAGGTTTAAAAAGGGAGAAATATTGCTGCACTTCTATCAGAGTCTGTCATTTGGTATTGATCTCAAGCAGACTAACACAGCAACATTTCTAACACACAGGCTGATGGATCAGAACAGGTAAGAAAACCTCATCTCTCATAAAAGCAATTGTTTTTTTTGTTTTATTATATTATAAAAATCTGTTTTTTTGTTCTCATGGTTTACTTATTAGACTAGTCTCACATTGCCAGACCTATCTCTGGCTACATCACTTAATAATTCAGGGATAGGAAGAACAACAGGTCTGGGTTTAAAGGTCCGGCTGCAGCCACAGTGTCCTTGCAAAGCGGAGATAGAGGAAGGAAATCAGGCACTATCCCAGTAATGCACACCCTGTGAGCCAAACTATTAAATATAAGTTTAGTTATAGAGTACCTTTTTCTAGATCAGACATTACAAAGTGCTTAACAATAAAAGACAAAAGCAGTGCAGAAAATAGTGACACAATATAAAAGTAATAAATACAACATACAGATGAAAAATTGAGGAAGAACATACACTGTAAAAATAGTTGAATCAAAATAAGTTAGGTAGAGACACTTGCATCTATATGTCAATTTTGAGTTTTTTCTTTACTTTTTTTTTTAAATGCAACCTTCCTTAAACGAGTGAGATTACTATAATGTTTAAATATGAAATTATGGCAATAAGCCTGTCCATAAAATATTAAAATATTAAAATGCTATCATCTTAAAACATTTCAAGCCAGTGTGACAATGCTGATTGAATTACCAGAGACTTTCATTTTAGATGCTGTATCTACAGCACCAAATACTGACTCATATTGTTTTTAAACAACAAAACTCTCATTCTTTCTCTTTCTCTGCAGACGAGATGAACCTTGTTCTCCTGATCACCATCACGTTCACTTTTGCCCTTGTTCATGGGAACAATACGCCTTGTGTGTATAACCGTGACAACAATGCGTACAACAGATTTCTTCATAGACACATTGTTAACCTGCGCTTTAACAGAAACTCTAACAGTGACTGGCAAATGTAAGTTAAACGATTAACGCTACAGTTGGTAGCTTGTCTAAAAAATTAAAATAATTTGTCCCATTTGCTCAAACTGTCACTATGTGCTGAATCTGACAGTTCTACATGAGACAGATGATCTGTAAAAAAGAAACTGTTCCTCTGCCTCTTCCTGGTGCTCCTAATGGCATAAGGGAAACAACCAATCAGAGCCGCACTGTCAATGACATCTCGTGAACTTTTTCACCTCAAATGTTTTTAGAAAAGATTTTTAGTCTACTGTTTAGATGTAAATTAAAAAGTTTGTGACCTGGCTGCCATGTTGAAGTGAAAGCAGTTGAGCCAAAACCAAGCACCGCTGAGCAAACGTTTTTCACTTTACAGCCAAACAGTAGGCTGGGAAAATCCTGACGAACTTCCGGCAAATTTGAGATTTGCTCTGCAAGTCAGTATGGCCAAGAGCCCATTCAAGCCCATTTCCAGTTTTTTCAAATCAAGGCACCAATCACAACCGTTGAGGCGAGCTCTACCCAATTGCGCCCAGAGGCATTTGAGCAGCGTTCGTTGATGGAAATGAGCTGTGAATGAGCCTTTCCCAGACCCTTCTCAGTTACAACTGGTGTCAACCAGGCTAGCCAAACGGTAGCCTATACTAAAATGTGTTGATCAGCATTGCCTAGTTTGACCGTTTGACTGCAGTTCACAAGCTCTCATTGGCACTACTTTAGAGACTCTTTAGATTGGTTGTTTTCCTTTTGACATGCTGAAAAATGCAAATGCCACTGTGCATTTAGGAGCAGTAGGTAGAGTCAGAGGAACATAATTTTATTCACTTTATTTACATGTTTCAGAGTGTCATAAAACAAGGTCTGACTTATCAATGCCATCTCTTTATACAGGTACATATGGCACAATGGACTCTGTGGCAGAAGTCGTCAGTCCTTCTTCGAGCCCTTGTATCAGATAAATGTCGAGCAGATCTGTCAAGGCCTTGGCCACCCACTGTTAAATCCTAGAGTAGGTAACTTATGCATCAGTCCACAACCCCTGCCATTTTATGATGTTACGGTTGACAACAATTGCATAGTTCGAAATGTAGTTATTAATTACTGGAGTTATGTTATTGTGGCTTGTGATAGGATTGTAAACCAGTGCCGTCCTGTCCATTTTGAGAGGTACAACGGCCAAATGCCAGACAAGAGGGCTAATCCCTGCATGTGAATGTTGCTTAGAACAGGCCACATTTTTGGAGGTTAGTAGACATTGGATCCCAGATGTCAGGCTCATTATTGGCCTGACATCTAAAACCTCTTTCGAGCTTAGCTAAAGGACGCCTTTTTCGCTTACATAAGAAAACATTGACATGTCATTTTGTTCTTAAGCTACATTATATTCACTGTTACATATTTGTTCGTACCATGTTGTGGAATGAGCATGATTAAAATGTGCCATGCAGGAATGGAAACATTACATTTCATCTAAATACCATGGAGGAGATGAGGTAGAGTATTATATAATAATATTATATATATTATATATTAAACACATTTTCCACTGTGAGTCCATTTCCAGCTAAAGCTTCTTTCTTCTTTCAAAAACTTTCTTGAACCCTAACGGGTGCTTTAAACGTTTGTATCCTTTTCTTTGAGTTCAATTCATAAAGTCACTCTGTGTAATACTCTTAGTGTCAAGCTATTATTCCCCACATGCATATCCATGTACTTTCTCATTACTGCGAGAGTTTTGTAAATCTGTATTAAAATCCTGTTTTTGCTTGATGTATTGTCAAATAAATGGCTTAAAGGTAGGCTACAATATGTAACATTTCTCAACGTAACGTGAATAAATTTGAATGGGAACACTCGTCCGTGAACAGATGCATTCTAATCAGCGATGGTGTTTAACAATAAAAACTACAACTCCCATAATTCCACGCAATTTCCCAACGTCATCTAAAGTCCATGTTTACAATCCATTGTTTTGGTTGGGAGAACCCTAGTGACAGAAAGTTACATATTAAGCAGCATTAATCAATATAGTTGATGTTTACATTTAATCATATGTACTATTGTGGTATATAGCCTACAGAACGTTTTTGCAAATCAGAGTTTTCCATCTCTTTCAGCCCATTATCATAGTATTTATTAAACCTTTTATAACCTGGTAAATTCCATTGAGATTCCAAAATCTCTTTTCACGTGAGCCCTGGCCCAAGATAGCTGCAATACAGTGTTTTAAACAACATACATCCAAAACCAAAAACTAGCTGATGAGAGTGATATCAATTTTCTCATCTAACTCTCAGCAAGAAGGCGAATAAACATGTTCCTAAAATGTTAAACTACCATTCCTTTGAATTTTAGAAAATATGAAATATGTAATATGTGATCTATGTAAAATACATAATTAGAATCAGAATCAACTTTATTGGCCAGGTTTGCATAGCCAAACAAGAAATTTGACTCTGATAATCTTTGCTCTCAAAGTACAACACTTAACATATTAAGAATAAAAACAGATGATGGTAAGAATATATTAAAACAAATACTGTTAGTGTACAGTATAACAATATAATTTACAATTTTACAAAAAAATATACAAAAGAGAGGGAAGGAATATCGGTCAATAGTCCGAGATTTTAGGATTTAAATATGAGTACAGTGCAAGGCAGATCAGTGCAAAGGTAATATATTAATAACAATATTGTTTGTAGGATAGAAATAGACATGAGGTAGATGAGCAGAACAGTGGTGATTGACTTTGTTCAGTGTGAGGGTGGGGGCTATTTCTGAGTGTTCAACAGAGTGACTGCTTGGGATAAACTCAAGCTTTTAAATCAAGCCCATCTGTTTAATCTTATTTTTCTAGTCAAATTTGCTTCCGAGTTAGTTATTCTTTCAGAAACAACTTTGAAAAAGGTTCCATACATTCTAAACTTTGTTGGGGCTTTAGCTGTAGCATTAGCAGCCAAATTCTGACCACTTCTAATATTACAACTCATCATTCATTCATTCATTCTTCATCCATGTCTGTTGTGAATGTATGTGGGTATTCCAATCCAGTTGTGAAGTCCCATTGTGCTTCACTGTGCTTCAGTCTGGTTTCCGTAGTAGACAAAGTGTCTTTCACTAGTCAGTTCGTCTGACTAGTCTCACAGCATTATGATCATCCTGGGTTAATGGCAGGCCGCAACACAGCAACACAAACAGAAAAATAGCAAAGTTAATCTTCCAGGTTTGTTCAAGATCACTGAAAGAGAGGGTGGGGATGAATACTCATTGTTATTTTGCTTATTTTTTTTATCTTGCTATGAAAGTGTACTTGTAGTAGCTTTATGTCCGAATGGTTCATGAGAACAGCCTAAACATTTATAGTGTTTTAAAATGGTTGCAGTGCTGATTTCTGTCACAAGATGGCGCCAATGATTAAACTCCACCATAAACAGAAGCCATCAGACTGAAGAGCAGGGCAAAGAAAGTTCAATCCAACATCTGTGATTGTCACTCAGTAAAACAAACATCAGCAGCTGTGTGGTTCAGTTGGTGTATGTGGGGTTCCACACGTCAACATTAAAGAATAGAATAACCCTTACCTTCATATATAATTTTAAAAACACTGTCCAAAAGTTTGTGGACAGCCAAGGATTGTGCATTGTGTATTGTTACAGGTGCGGTGGAGATGCAGCTCTATTGTCTGTTCCTGTTTGTTTTTCTTAGATTTGACCTATTTTATTTTTTTGTATCTTAATTCTTTGAATAATTAAACAGATTCAATTCAATTTTATTTTATTTATAGTGTCAAATCACAACAGGAGTGATGTCAGGACTCTTTACAGATAGAGTGGGTCTAGACCACACTATAATTTACAAAGACCCAACAATTTCGATTTCCCACGAGCAAGCATTTGGTGCGACAGTGGCGAGGAAAAACTTCCAGATGAAGGCTATTAGACTTGTTGTTTTAGGGTTTATATCTGTAAACCTGAAATATAAACATCTGCCTGCATATAAATATATGAGAATACAACTGCACTAAACGGTCAAATCTCACAACAATGCTTCATATTATATATATAGGCTGGAGACCAGTTATGTGTGACATAGTTTTGGAGATATTACTCTTTATAATTAAACCGTTGAATATTCTTCTCTTATGAAATATTGCAATGCGCTTATTTTTTTTAGGCAACGTGTTGTATAACCAGCAGGAGACCAGTTATGTGTGACTTAGTTTTGGTGACACTACTCTGTATAATGATGAACAGTATATCTGCTGTAACAGTTCTGTCAACTTTTCTGTGCTGTTTGGTTTTTATGATGTCTGCATTCTAGAACAAAAACAGTATTATATCATCAGTCTTTTTGTTATCTTGTCGACATTTCACATTCACAAAAGTAAATTCTGTAATGGAAAACCTCTAACTAAAATCTTTATGAATGAAATGCTTACGATACTACAAACTATTCAGCACTCTACAAACCCTAAAGCCTTAAAGACTCGATATTTGTAATTTTCTTAATTATTTTTTGTTATCTATTTTACTCTCTCTTTCATAATATGTACCTCTTATCCCCTGGTATATATGTATTTTGGAATTTGTCATTGTACTCGTTTTGCAATAAGGATTTATAAAAACAAAATAAAAATTGATGACGCTATTGAATATTTTGGTTGTGTCTGTCTTCGGTGTTGCATTTTGTAGACGGTCCCTGCGCAGTGCGCACTCGTCTCACATAGCTGCTGTTTGTCCAGGTCAGATGACCAATCGTTTTGATGAAAATGAGGTTGTAGCTCGTTGTCTACCTTACCACGGTAGGGAAGAAGCGTCGTTTGTATTTTAATAACGTGTCGCTGATGAGTTATTGATCCCGGAAGTTGGAGTCTGTCAATATCTTTCCATCTTTACCGGACTAGCGGACTGCGGATGATCATTATCACGAGTTGCTGTGAAGTTTCTCCACAGAGCAGCTGCTGAGTTTTTTTTTATATAAAGTGCGCAACAAGGAAAGGCAGCTTCAACAGCGACGACTTCACTTCCTTTTAGTCTTCAAAGCTTCCTGTAACGGAGCTATTGAGTATTTGAAGCACGTCGGTGCTTTCTCCAGAAGTATTCTGCCATAAATACATCCGTTATGATACCCTACTATTGTTTATTTCAACCAATGGCGGATATTTCATTTCACTGTTGGGGAGGACAGAAGCTAACATTAAAAAAAGAATCCTGAAAATGCCCTGCATGTATGTAAGTGAACATAGAGAAATACCCTAATTACTACCTACATAGGTTACTGTCTGATTCCCCTTTTGTACAATTTGAAATGGTTGAGAGATACTGTAGGCTATAGGCTGTAATTATCTTACATTAATTATATTGTTGTGTTAATGTTCATCTTACTGCTTATTGTGTATCACTACTGTCTGGATATTGTCTCATTGTATTTTGATGCTTTGGCAACATTGTTACTGGAACTTTCATGCAAATAGAGCGCCATTGAATTGGAGAGAGAGATAATTAAAAGTAATAAAGACAATATAGACTAGATGGAAATCTGCGGAGGAACATTACACTGTAACTAAATGAATGGCAAATTAAACTGTTCAGTAAATTGGAACATACAAATTAGTAATAGAATAGTAATGTAATAGAGAGATTTGAGAAATTGTTCGATTTGATGCTGCTGACATGCTTACATTTGAAGTAACATGGCACAAAGCCACAAAGTCTGTCCATAAAATATACAAATGATATCATCTTTAAAAAATGTAAAAGGCAGTGTGACAATACTGAATGAGACTTTCATTTTGCACTCTGTGGGTTTGAATTTCACTGCCATATTTATATTGTTTTGAACAACAAATTGCTCCAAAACTCTCCCTCTTTCTCCGTCTCTAGACAAGATGAACATCGTTCTCCTGGTCACCGTCGCGTTCACTCTTGCTCTTGTTCATGGGAACAATCAGCCTTGCCAGAGGAACAACAACACCAATGCATACAACGAATTTGTTCTGAGACACATCCTTCAGGAGTCCTTCAACAGATATTCAAGGACGGACTGGGCAACGTGAGTTAAAGGGTTCAATGAATCCATTATTACATGTCATTTAGCTGACGTGTTTATCCAAAGCGACTTATAATTGCTATATACTGTATGTGGAGCAACTAGGGATTGGTGTCTTGCTCAGGGACCCATTGGTTGATGTATCGCAGTGGGAATTGAACTCAGATCTTCCACACCAAAGGCATGTGTCATATCCACTGCACCATCACCACCCATTGTGAAACTACCACTTATTAGATCAAGATAAAACATTAGAGGGATTAGGGGTGAAACGGATCACAAAACGTACAGTTCGGATCGGATCATGGTTTTGAGTCACGGATTGGATACATTTTCGGATCAGCACAAAAAAAGGGGCGGAATTTAAATGATTTATTAAAAAGGTAATAGTCAAGTCAAGTCATTTTATTTGTATAGCACATTTAAACGAACAACAGTTGACCCAAAGTGCTGTACAGGTAGAACAGGGAAGGCAGAAACAGTATAGCCTTAAAAATACATAATCGTATGTGCGAGGTACCATGAATATAATTAGGCAAAGGTAGAATTAAATAATGTAACATTTTAACAATGTAATAACTTTTAACGATAATGACTTCCTTCACCAGTAAATTGCTGTTAAACGACAGAAACAGATGAGAAGATGATCTTTTACAATAACTTTGGATGCACCACAAGCTTTTAAAGTGCTCATATTATGCTTTTTGGCTTTTCCCCTTTCCTTTATTGTGTTATACTGTATAATTTCTTTTTTTTTGCACGTTATAGTTTTACAAAGTGAAAAAGCCCAAAGTCCCCCCCAAAGGGACTTACCATATCCAGCAGAAAACACTGTTCACAAACAGCTCTGTTGTAGTCCAGTCTTTACTTCTGTGATGAACATGCATCACTTTGTAACACGCGTTATAATGCTCACCTAGCTGCTAGCATGGCTCGCCGTCATACTCTGCTTCTGACTGGCTAGCAGTACTTACTGCGCATGTGCAACTCTAAACAAAGATGGAACAGAAGTGTGATGCCTCACTCTGTAGCTAAAACAGAGAGCTCAACACACAGGGTGAAAAGAGGAGCTGTAGCAATGTGCAGTACAACAAATATATGGTGTTTTTTGAAAATTAAACCACATAAAGCTATTCTGGTACAACCTCTAAATACAATTATGAACCTGAAAATGAGCATAATATGAGCACTTTAAAGGGATACGCCACCGTTTGTTGAAGTAGGGCTTATCCCGGTCTCCCCTAACTGTAGATAGCTGGGCCAACGCATTTGTTGTGTATGCATTGTTTTAGTCCGGTGCAACACCGGCAGCGCCGACCACTAGTTAGTTTAGTGTAGTGAATGGAATCCTATGTTACCAGTTAGCATGTTGTGAGTAAAAGTGAGCCAACAAAAGACAAAAAAACAACCTAATTACTTGCACTGAGACAAAAAAATGCATTGGCCCACCTATCTACAGCTAGGGGAGACTGTGATAAGCCCTATTTCAACAAACGGTGGCGTATCCCTTTAAGTAAACACAACATTTAGTCACATCTGTGTAGTTTTTCCATCAACGGCTGTGGCCATAGTGCTAGTTTGTGTCTTTTAGCTCATAGCATTAGCTGCAAACTGTTGTATGTTCCGGTGTTGGAATCCTGTACAGTGAAATCCAGCTTAATCCAGTTACTAGCTAACGTTACTTGCTGCAAGTGTTAACTAGCGTGACATGCAGCGATGCTTCTGTTGCCTCTAACGTCTGTTTCGGAGCATCAGAGGGCAGCAAAGACATTTAGGTGGCACCGAAATGAGGCACCGAAACCCGCGTTGCTATTCCGTCAGGTAGATACCGGTCGTTTAGGCACCGGTGCCGTATTAGCACAGGATTTTAACATGCGTTTAACATCACGTGAACAGAAAATTGCGTTGCCTGTATCTTTTCACAACAACCCTCCATAGAGATGAATTAGCATGCTTTAAGTAACAGCGACAGTAAAAATGTATTTCACACTATTATTATGGTTCAACTTTGCAATCGATCCGCTGTTCACATGCATTCTGGACCGTGAGTGTTGACCCGTACGGACCACGGATCAACTATTGTCCGTTGCACCACTAATTACAGTACTGCTATACCGCATTTTTGAAATTCTTTTTCTACTATGTCAACATTTCATACTGAATTTATATAACTGTTTTAATATCACACTACTGCTTTATTTACATGTTTCAAAGTGTCATGAAAATAGGTTGTACTTTCTCATGCCGTTTACTCTGCAGTGAAACATTGATCTCATTATACAGGTACATAATGAAGTATGGACTCTGCAGCAGACCGAGGCAGACCTTCATCAAGGGCAGGAATCAGGTGGATGTCGTGCAGACCTGTAACGGCTCTGGTCGCCCGCTGGTAAACAGTTACAATGGTAACTTTTGCATCAGTTCCATAACCATGCATGTATATGAGCTCAGTGTCGACAAGAATTGCAGAGTTATAAGTCTAGTGAGACGACGAAGATATGTGATTGTCGCTTGTGACAAAGTTGGAAACCTCTGCAGTCCTGTCTATTTCGAAAAATACATCAACCAAAAGCATGACATGACGGCTAGACCCTGCAGGCCTTAGAAAAGTCAAGTTTTTGGAGGTTAGAAGACATTGGTTTCCAGATATCAAGCTCATGATTGGCTTACGTAAGAACACATTGCCATATGATGTTGTTCTTATGCTACTTTATATTCTCTGTTACATATTTGAGCCTGGTTATCATAACATTTTGTGAGATGAGCATGACATCATCTTGTTAAGCACTTTGTTCAACTATGGTTGTTTTTAAATGCGCTATATCAATATATCAGAACTTGAACATTTAAGAAAGGAAAAAGTATTTTAAAAAGCCTTCTAAATTACATGGAGGAGATGAGTCACAGTATTATACTAAACACATGTCCTCTTTTACTGGGATTTACATTTCCAGCTAAAGCTCCTTTACAACCTAGTCAAAAAGTGTTGACAGTTTTTTTAACTTTAGTTGTCACCAAACCTCAAGGTTATAATCCGTTCCTTGTCTATATGAAACTGTTGTATTCTTCTACATGATGAGTTCAATTCATACTATTGTCACTCTGTATAATCCTCTTACTGTAAAACTAATATTGTCCACATATATATCCCATGTACTTCCTCCATTACTGTGAACATTTGTTTGAATCTGTATTAAAATCCTGTTTGTTTAGCTTTGTATATTGTCAAATAAATTGCTTAATGCTGCATTAATCAATATCTTTAATGGTTACATTGAATCATATGTGTTTTGTGTTATATACAGAACTATTACCCACTTCTGCAAGTCTACACAGTTTTTCGTCTTTTAGCTCATTGTTTACAAAGTACGACAAGAGAAAATCAGAAAGTAGCTGATGAAACCTGTTAAGCATTTGGTAGGTAAAGACCAAATGCTTTTCCCAGGAGTTTGAAGAGAGAAAAAGCAGCTTAAAAACGAGAATTTCAAATATCTGACTCCAGGAAGTAATCATAACCCAAGCTAAAACTGGCTTAGCTTCAATGTTAAAAAAAAAAATGCTAGAGGAAAGACAATGAACATATTTCAGATGCCAGACCTCAGCTTGACATTGACCAGTTTTTTTCTCCATTCTCTAACAAAACTATGATGTTGTACTGACATTTCATTGTAGAAGTACAAATGACTTCCAATGTCAAATTAACTGTTATTAACTGTATTTGGGCGTTCAGTGTAGCATTGGCAGACACATTCTGACCACTTATAGTTTTAGAACTTGGATTTATCATCCTTGTCTGCTGTGAGTGTATGTGGATGTTAATCCAGTTCTGCAATCTCATTTTCTCTGTGCTTCAGTCTGGTTTCCATAGCCACCAGTTTGTCTTACGTGGAGTCAAACTCTCAGAAGATCTGGAATGTCAGGATAGAAGAGAGTCTTTCACTATTCAGTTTGGTTACATCAGCATTAAAATCATCCTAAATAAATAGTATTACCAACATTTACTGGCAATCAGTTGACCTTTGATATCTTAGAGCAAACCGTAACATTTATAAACTCGTTATTGATCGTATAGTTACTTTGCAAACATCCATGTGTTTCAGTTGGTATAGTAGCAAATCAGCCCAAAATAATTTGAGATTTTCTTTGTTTTTCTCTTAATAATTCATTGGAGTTTTGCTGCCATTTCCAGACAGATTAGAAGGAAGGACAATACAATAAATGACCTACAGTATAACAATCATTGATTTCAATCTCTGATGCAACAGAGAGATACTGTTAGGCTAAAACCTTCTGAAAACATAGAGGTTGTCTGCATGAATGCAAGTGTGTCTGGGTGCCCATGGGCCATATTTCCCCTTTTTTTGGTTAAATAAATATAAATAATGTATATAGGGTAACCAATGCAAATGAATGAAGAAGTGAAGTTGTTTGCAACTCACACTGTATTATATTTGGCATTTGAATTCTTACATTTTGATTGTACGATACCTCTGCCACAATTGTATGTCTGCATGTGTTACTTCATCGGTAATTTCTATTATCCAGGGTTAGATTTAATGCATATGAATTAACGTTATACTTTTATAGACTGTTGGACCACCATCGTAGGTCCTTCTGTTAGAGGAGCATCAACTGAGCTGAACTGTACCACTGACACGTGTTACTTCCTGTTTGCATTGATCTTTCTCCCTCTGTCTCTGTAAAAACCAACGACCAAACAATGTGTTGAAAGCAGCAATATTAGTTTTTCTTCTAGTTGCCAACAAACCATCAACTTCACAGCATAAGTAACTAAATGAAGCAATGATTGAAGAAGACCAATCTCATTTTCAGACTCTTTATTTTATGAGCAACAACCTTCTGATTCATCAGATTTTAAGATAGATTTTTACATCCATCTTCAAGTAGGAACAAATCGATGAAAAGAGATTCTCACAATGGGGTGACCAGAAAACCACTGAAAGTAGTATGGTAGTCTGTTCCCCAAACATACAAATAAGCAGCCAAGCGCACAAACACCGTGTCTCTTGGCTGTAGCTGCAGGAACGCGGCATTTCCTCCGTTATCAGCTCTGTCATGGTCTGCGCTGTGATCATTTGCCTTGACAATGTCTTCATTGTTCTTGACGAGAATCAACCCTGAGTCATGACTTCCTCCAGCATGGTAGAAGATAGTAAAATAATAAACACCTGCAACAGGTGCAGTGAAGATACCTGTGGAAACAGCAGAAATCAAACCATAATAATCAGTAGATTTCAGAACTTCATATTAATGTTTTGCCTCACGCCAAATAAAACTAAAAATAAGTTTGTTGTCTTTCTCAAAGTTTTGGTTTCGTTGTGTTCTTAGACATCTTGATCAGTAAACAGGAAGGAAGTCCATTTTTCTTTAGGTTAGCATTGTTTGGTACTTGATAGCCTTAGTTTCTTTGTTTCACAGAACATAAAAAAACTAATTGTATTGAAGAAAAACAAAAATACATGTGAGGGAATGGTAGAAACCTGTAAAGGCTTATAGAAAAAAAACAATTCAAATACATACACTAATGTAGATGTTGTGGAGTGCAATAAGTGAGGAGACAAGAGACAGAGATGCGTCGAGTCAGCTTTAGACGTGATTTATGCTCGATGCATTGGAGATGGCGCGCATCGTTACGTCAAAATGACGTGCGACAAACCGGAAACAGGAAGCATTGACGAGCTCCTGGGAAACCGGATGCCAGGACTCGCCGAGTGACTGCAAGTCTCTCTTGTAAACTTACTGGGGTAAGATGAGTTCTTTTATGGTGAATGAAAGGCTTGATCTGACCAAGTAGGTCATCCAATCAAATTGAAGCATTCACGTCAATGCTGCTGCCAGTTCTGCCGTTGTTTATCTTTTTCTTCTTCTTCTAGTCTGTAGAAAGAGCTACGTCAGTAGTCTTTTCTCATTAGCACCATCTCTGTTCAGGAGAAGACTGCAACTAGTGTCGCGACCACCAGCGCGAGTATAAACAGTTACGGCGATCCCGTGACTTCAGGATGTTGTGCGCCACCTTGGGAGCGGGCAGTATAATTCACGCTTAACTCTCCACTTCAATAATACAATCACACTGACAGCGAGTGAGAACAAGCGGCTACACAATGTTAACCCGGAACTTGTATTCCATAACACCTCTCTCTTAAAGGTACAGTCCCTTGGTGAATGTCTCTTTCAGTCTTACTTGTGGGTCACCACAACGTACAAAATAAAAAAATATAATTTGTACTGTGTGTTACCTTCTGTGTTTAACATGCATCTTCTTCTGATAACTAGTGTTGTTTTCCCTTCAGGTCTGGCCTGAAAGGGGAGAAACCTATCTAGCCAGGACACACACACTCTCTCTCTTTCTCTCTCTATTGGGTTAAAAGGGTTAAATAAAGTCTCAATAACACTGCAGGTGACTGAGTGTTACCTGTGTTTGAACTGTAGGCATCACCGATGTTTGTTATCACTTTTCTGAAGACTACAGTTGTGTCTGTGTTGAAGGGTCCAATGGATGCATCTCCTCCTCCTGATGCTGCGCTGAATATCACCTTGGCACTTTCTGCGGCAAAAACAAAAAACAAAACATTCTGATAACAAATGTATTTCCAGTGTCTGCTCATAAAAAAAACATGAACATCAGTTGTTTCTGTGTAATAGAGCTTTTCCACGGCAGACATGTTGACATGTCATAGTAGGAAAAGCACATATAAAGATAAAGCATATTCTCAGTAACGATAACAGCGTTGCAACGATGGGAAAAGTAATTAGATTACTCCTTACTGATAAAAATAACACCGTTAGTAACACCGTTATACTCAAACGCCGTTACTCCCAACACTGGTTGTTTCTGTGTAATAGACCTTTTTCACGGTAGACATGGTGACATGTCATTGCAGGTGTATTCAAAACCATTATTGATGGCTGCATTCCACTCAGGAGAGGCCCTGGTATTGTGCATGATCACTCACTGAAATAGCTTACTGGGACACTTGATGGAATTGAGCCATTGCTGAGGTTATCAAGTCAAAACGTATGCTGTGAAAAAGGTCCATACTGACTAGAGATTTCTAGCAATTACATGAATTATGACTTGTGTATAAGAAGACATGTTCTATAACACTACTTCCATCTCTAGGCAAGAGGATGCTTTGTTTCAATTAAAGTAATTGTGTGTATTCCAGCACAATACACAAAATGCTGAATATATTCTTAAATACAATCTTAAAAATGTACTTTACCTTTGTTCTTCAGTTCCTGAATCTGGGTTTCACTCTCCTCCAATCTGGTTTCACTGTCCGCCAGTTTGGTTTCCACAGAGCTGAGTTTTTGTCTCAGGGTATCTAACTGTTTCACGACATCACACATGTCAGGAAAGCACTCTGGTGTACTGTTGTTTTCTATTTGAGTAGTATTACCATCATCTTGGGCCAAAATCAGGCCACAGAACAGAGAAACAAACAGTAAAATGGTAGACTTCATCTTCGCAGTTGAACGTCGCTCAGTCGTCTTCACTCTGATATGATCTCTCTGGCTGCTTTTATATTGTTTAAAGATGACCTGCTAATTTTTAACATCCCCTTAAAAAACAAGGATCATTATGCAATGAGAAAATAATATTACCAACATTTACTGGCATTTAGTTAACCTTTGATATTCTAGAGTAAACAGAAACAGGTCTCAGCTCTTTATTGATCGTACAGTGACTTTGCAAAGATTCATGTGTTTCAGTCGGTGTTATAGCAAATCATCGAGAAATAAAGTTAGTTAGAGGAAATCATTTCAATCTGAATTAATTTAGATTATGCACCTCCTGGTTTGAAGAGGCCTCTAACAACATTATCTCTCTGTTACTTGTCTTCCACTGGGACATAAACAGTGCAGAGGTTACTGATGATCCGTAGCACGCAGCTTTATTTGTTGAACATTTAAACACAATACTCAAAATGTATTAATACTTGCTTGTTCCATTTCTTTCTGTGTGGCTACTGTATCAGGTCATTTTCAAATGTCAGAGTCATTTATTCAAATCTCAAGAAACAATCAAGTGCCAAAAGACTTTCTGCCAAAACGTAATTATCACATATCATCTGACTACAGGTCTAATATGGGTTGATCTATTCTATGCGTTTCAATCAACCGAGAAATAAAGTTAGTTGAAGGAAATTCCTAATTTTCTTTGTTTTTAATCTAAATAATTCACTGGAGTTCTGCTGCCATTTCCAGACAAATTAGAAGGAAAGATGATATAATGAATGACCTATAACAGTCATTGATATTAATCTCTAATACAACAGAGAGATACTGTTGGCCTAAAACCTTCTGCACACTGTCTGAACTAATGGTTGAGAATGCATGTGTGTTTGGGTGTCCATGGGCCGTGTTTCCCTGTGTTGTGATTAAATATTAACAGTGTATAAATAGTGGGATCAATGCAAATAGATTAAGTAAATTTGCTGTATATATCCCACTTTTGTCACAACATTCTGTCTGCATGTGTTACTTCAGTGATTTCAATTATCCAGGGTTAGATTTAATGCACATAAATTCACTTTATACTTTTAAAGACTGTTGGACCACCATCTTAGTTTCTTCTGTTAGAGGAGCAACAACTGAGCTGAACTGTACCACTGACACGTGTTACTTCCTGTTTGCATTGATCTTTCTCTGTCTATGTAAAAACCTAGGACCAAACAATGTGTTGAAAGCAGCAATATTAGTTTTTCTTCTACAACCCCAAATCAGAAAAAGTTAGGACAGTATGAAAAACACAAAAAAAAAAAGAAAGTAGTGATCTAAATGTACTTTGACTTGTATTTCATTGCAGACAATGTGAATACAAACTATTTCATGTTTTGTCTGGTCAACTTAATTTCATTTGTAAATATACATCCTTTCCTGTCATTGAGACCTGCAACACATTCCAAAAAAGGTTGGGACAGGAGCAATTTAGGGCTAGTAATCAGGTAAATTGGTTAAATAATGATGTGATTTGAAACAGGTGATGTCAACAAGTGATTGTAATTATGATTTGGTACAAAAGCAGCATCCAAGAAAGGTCTAGTCCTTTAGGAGCAAGGATGGGCCGACGATCGCCAGTTTGCCAACAAATACGTGAGAAAATAATAATAATAATAATAAATTGAATTTATATAGCGCTTTTCATAGACTCAAAGTCGCTTTACAGGGAGCTAGATTCGAAAGTAAAACAAAACCGGACAATACAAGACAAAACAAAAACAAAGCAAAAGAAAACAAGACAAAGCAAAACAAGATTCAGTCACAGAAGAAAAGGGGGCTACAGATAGGCAGAGGTGAAGAGATGGGTCTTGATGCGGGAGTGGAAGATGTTGAGGGACTCAGAGGTGCGGATCTCTTGGGGGAGGGAGTTCCAGAGCCTGGGAGCTGCCCTGGAGAAGGCTGTGTCCCCAAAACTGCGGAGTTTGGACTTGTGGATGCAGAGGAGACTGGCTGAGGTGGATCTGAGTGACCATGAGGGTTGGTAGGGGGAGAGGAGGTCAGTGAGGTATGAGGGGGCCAGATGGTGGAGGGCTTTTTAGGTGAGGACCAGGATTTTGTAAGTGATCCGGTGGGAGATAGGGAGCCAGTGGAGTTGTTTTAGGACTGGAGTGATGTGGTGCCAAGATTTGGAGCGGGTTATGAGTCGGGCAGCTGCGTTCTGGACCAGTTGGAGGCGGTTGATGTTGGTAGAGCTGATGCCGAGGAGAAGTGAGTTGCAGTAGTCCAGTTGGGAGGAGATGAAGGCGTGAATGAGTCTTTCAGCAGCGGCGGGTGTAAGAGAGGGTCTGATTTTGGCGATGTTGCGGAGGTGAAAAAAGGAGGTTTTGATGACATGGCGGATGTGGGGCTCAAGGGAGAGGGTGGAATCAAAGATCACGCCAAGGTTTCGGGCCTGGGGAGATGGGGAGACAATGGTGCCGTCAATGGTGAGAGTGGGGTTATTGGTTTTGCTGAGTGTGGATTTGGAGCCAATGAGGAGGAATTCTGTTTTATCACTGTTGAGTTTGAGGAAGTTGTGTTGCATCCAGATTTTAATAGCTGACAAGCAGGAGTTGATGTGGGAGAGGGGAGGATTGAGGGGGGATTTGGTGCTAAGGTAGATCTGGGTGTCATCGGCGTAACAGGGGAAGTCCAGGTTGAAGTGGGGGAGTATCTGACCAAGGGGGAGGATGTAGATGATGAAGAGGAGGGGGCCGGGTACGGAGCCTTGGGGAACGCCTTGAGTGACTGTGGCTGTGGCAGAGGTGTGGTTATGAAGAGAGATGAAGTGTGATCTGTTGGAGAGGTAGGAGTGGAGACAGCTGAGTGCAGTACCTTTGATACCGAGGTCTTTGAGTCTGGTGAGCAGGATGTTATGGCTCACGGTATCGAAGGCTGCACTCAGGTCGAAGAGGATGAGGATGGTGAGGACTTTCAGAAGAGCGGTTTCTGTGCTATGGAGAGGGCAAAAACCAGATTGGAGGGGTTCAAATAGGTTATTGGTATGAAGATGGGTTTGTAGCTGTGAGGCGACTATATGTTCCAGGGTTTTAGACAGGAAGGGGAGGTTGGATATTGGGCGGTAGTTGTTGAGGGAGGAGGGATCCAGACCAGGTTTTTTGAGGATTGGGGTGACAGCAGCGGTTTTGAAGGCAGAGGGGACAATTCCAAGGGACAGTGAGGAGTTGAAGAGGTTTGTAAGGTAGGGGCATAGTACGGGGAGGCAGGCCTTCAGGAGGGGAGTAGGGAGGGGGTCAAGGGAGCAGGTAGTGGGTTTGGAGGAGCTGATGAGTTTGGAGATTTCAGGAGCGGTGACCAAGTCAAACTCGGAGAGGAGGCAGTGTGGAGGAGGGGTCAGGAGGTCAGGAGAGATGGGGATAGGGGGGGCCGCGGTGGGTGCTGGAGTAGATGGTGGGAGGTCGGATACAGGGGATAGAGATTTGTAGATTGTATTGATTTTGTCGGTGAAGAAGTGGAGAAATGAGTTGCAGAGATCCGGAGTAGAGGTAGCGAGGGTGTTGGTCCGAGGCTTGAGGAGGTTGTTCACTGTGGAGAAGAGGGTTCTAGGATTTTGGCAGGGGTGGTGGAGAGGTAGGCAGATTTGGCAGCAGTGAGGGCATCTTTGTAGGCACTGAGGTTGAGTTTATAGGCGTCATGATGGACTGTGAGTGATGATTTTTGAGTGTGAGTGATCGCCAGTTTGCTAACAAATATGTGAGAAAATGATTTAAATGTTTAGAAACAATGTTCCTCAAAGAAAGATAGGAAGACATTTGCTTATTTCACCTTCAACAGTGCATACCATAATTAAAAGATTCAAGGAATGAGGAGGAATTTTAGTGTGTAAAGGACAAGGGCGCAAGCCTAAGCTGAACAACCGTGATCTCCGATCCCTCAGGCGGCACTGCATCAAGAATCGTCATTCATCTACAAGCGATATCACCACATGGGCTCAGGACTACTTTGGCAAACCTTTGTCAAGTACGACAATACGTAGTTACAGCCACAAATGCCAGTTAAAACTGTACTGTGCCAAAAGGAAGCCCTATGTTAACAGTGTCCAGAAGCACCGTCGACTTCTCTGGCCTCGGAGGCATCTGGGATGGACCATCACACAGTGGAAACGTGTACTGTGGTCAGATGAATTAGTATTTCAGGTATTTTTTGGGAGAAATGGACGCCGTGTGCTCCGGACCCAAGAAGAAAAGGATCATCCAGACTGTTACCAGCAACAAGTCCAAAAGCCAGGGAGTGTCATGGTATGGAGTTGTGTCAGTGGCCTTGGCAAAGGTAACTTGCACTTCTGTGATGGCACCATTAATGCTGAAAAGTACATAGAGATTTTGGAGCACAATATGCTGCCTTCAAGAAGACATCTTTTCCAGGGACGCCCATGCATATTTCAACAAGATAATGCAAAACCACATTCCGCACACATTACAAAGTCCTGGCTGCAGAAGAAGAGGATACGGGTACTTGACTGGCCTGCCTGTCCCGACCTGTCTCCAATAGAGAATGTGTGGCGCATTTTGAATGCAAAATGCGACAACGAAGACCCCGTACTGTTGGCCACCTTAAGACTTGTTTGCAGCAAGAATGGGACAAAATTATGTCAAATGTGGAAAAATCGATGTGCCTTGTTTCTGCTGCATGTGAATTGCTGTGCCATGGTTTTAATTAATTGCATGTGTGTGTTTTTTTATGGTTTTTAGTGTTTGCATGTTATTTTAATCTGTTTGCGGTGACTGTATTTATATTAACCAATAACTGTTATTTATAGAGATGATCAGTCAATTAAGAGAGGTAAACCCCATAAGACTGAGCTGATTAAGGACAGGTGTGGAGGACGGGGCCTAATGAGGCTAATGCGTTAACACAAGGCAGGTGTGGGAGAGAAGGCGGAGGCAGTGAAAAGAGACGAGAGAACGGACAAGGAGCAGGAACCAGGACGAGAGGGAAGACACATGGGGCAGAGGTAGACTGACACGGAGGACAGCAAGCAGGCACACCACAAAGCAGAGGACACGGAGCTAAGCACACGGGCGGGAGCATCGACAGCCGTAACGAGCCGAAAGAAGTGCTGGCGAACGAGCGGTGGTGCAGATCGGGACGCAGCGCCGGAGGCCGAAGTTGCAGGGGGATCCGGCCGCCTGAATAAAGGACTCAACGCCTATGTACAGATAAGTAAAGGAAAGTCCTTTAACTACCTGCTCCGAGCGCGTGGAAAAGAACTGTTCTGTGTGTTACGCTTGACTAAGTACTGTCCTTATCCCCCCCAGTGCCTCCAGTGTGGGTTTCACAACGCAGAGGGGAGGAGAAGCCCAGGCTACCCCCGGCGGAATCAACCACCCCCTCTCGTGACCTGCATATTGTATAGACTGATCACATGGACTCGAACATTGTGGCGTAAGCCTCCACTGACTATCGGCCTTCCTTTTAATTAGCCTACTTTTTTTAACCCATAGAGAACTGTTTATATCATTAATTCTATCCCGTTTTTAAATAAAGTGTGGAAGTTAACTATTAAAGTGTTCTGGTGCATTATTATCAGTGGAGAAGTTACTGGTATATTTAAACAACTTCAGACACATCAGTTTCCTGTGTGTCAGTTACACCTGAAACACGTCATCACTTGATGTCTTCAGTCTCTTAACATCTTTTAAGTGTTGTGAAAAGGAATGGCAACATTAGAAAGTGGTAAATGCTTTACTGTTCCAACTCTTTTTGAAATGTGTTGCAAGAACCAACATAGGAATTTTGTTTTTTTGAAAAGAAAAACAATAAAAATCATGAACACATTAAATTATGTGCTGTTGTATTGTCTGCAATGAAATACACGTCAAAGTACATCACTACTTTCTTTTTTTATTTGTGTTTTCCATACTGTCCCAACTTTTTCTGATTTGGGGTTGTAGTTGCCAACAAACTATAAAATTCACAGCATAATTAACTAAATAAAGCAATGATTGAAGAACAATCTCCTTTTCAGACTTTATTTTATGAGCAACAACCTTCTGACCAATTAGACTTCAAGATATAGTGGCTATAGAAGTATTTATGAAGTTGTCCCAGATTCTTTTACAACCCCAAATCAGAAAAAGTTGGGACAGTATGGAAAACACAAATAAAAAATGAAAGTAGTGATTTCTAAATGTACTTTGACTTGTATTTCATCGCAGACCATACAACAGCACATAATTTAATGTGTTCATGATTTTTATTGTTTTTTTCAAAAAAAAAAAAAAATTCCTATTTTGGTTCTTGCAACACATTTCAAAAAGAATTGGAACAGTAAAGCATTTACCACTTTGTAATGTTGCCATTCCTTTTCACAACACTTAAAAGACGTTTAGGGACTGAAGACACCAAGTGATGAAGTGTTTCAGGTGTAATTGTGTCCCATTCTTGCTGCAAACAAGTCTTAAGGTGGGCAACAGTACGGGGTCTTCGTTGTCGCATTTTGCATTCAAAATGCGCCACACATTCTCTATTGGAGACAGGTTGGGACTGCAGGCAGGCCAGTCAAGTACCCGTATCCTCTTCCTCCGCAGCCAGGACTTTGTAATGTATGCAGAATGTAGTTTTGCATTGTCTTGTTGAAATATGCATGGACGTCCCTGGAAAAGATGTCTTCTTGAAGGCAGCATATTGTGCTCCAAAATCTCTATGTACTTTTCAGCATTAATGGTGCCATCACAGAAGTGCAAGTTATCTTTGCCAAGGGCACTGACACAACCCCATACCAAGACAGACCCTGGCTTTTGGACTTGTTGCTGGTAACAGTCTGGATAATCCTTTTCTTCTTTGGTCCGGAGCACACGGCGTCCATTTCTCCTAAAAATACCTGAAATACTGATTCTGACCACAGTACACGTTTCCACGTTTGATGGTCCATCCCAGATGCCTCCGAGCCCAGAGAAGTCGACGGCGCTTCTGGACACTGTTAACATAGGGCTTCCTTTTGGCACAGTACAATTTTAACTGGCATTTGTGGCTGTAACTACGTATTGTTGTACTTGACAAAGGTTTGCCAAAGTAGTCCTGAGCCCATGTGGTGATATCACTTAGAGATGAATGACGATTATTGATGCAGTGCCGCCTGAGGGCTCGGAGATCACGGTTGTTCAGCTTAGGCTTGCGCCCTTGTCCTTTATGCACGGAAATTCCTCCTCATTCCTTGAATCTTTTAATTATGTTATGCACTGTTGAAGGTGAAATAAGCAAATGTCTTCCTATCTTTCTTTGAGGAACATTGTTTCTAAACATTTAAATCATTTTCTCACATATTTGTTAGCAAACTGGCGATCCTTGGCCCATCTTTGCTCCTAAATGACTAGACCTTTCTTGGATGCTGCTTTTGTACCAAATCATAATTACAATCACCTGTTGACATCACCTGTTTCAAATCACATCATTATTTAACCAATTTACCTGATTACTAGCCCTAAATTGCTGTTGTCCCAACCTTTTTTGGAATGTGTTATATTATATTGGAGGTATAGCTGTCATTGTCTTTTTCTTTAGAAAAGGGCAGGTGTCAGTGTTGAAGGTAAAAATCTCATAAAAGCATAAACATTTCAGTGTTCCTGTCCTCACCAAACCTTTTATTGTGATATATTTCTATAATATCGTATAATACGATACATCACATTTCGTCAGTGTTAGAAGAATAAAGCTGTGGACTTATTTTCATTGTTGACACCTGTTTTTTTCAAAATGGAGATCTAAATTAAATCTAAAATAAAGCAGAGGAAATGTATTACCGAGTGGTATGTTCTAAATGTTTGCATTAATCGTCTGTTTCTCTCTCTGTAAAATTCTACAACAGAACAATGTTTTGGGAACAGTAATATCTTCTTTTTATTCAATGTTTAAAAAAAAAAATTAAACATGCAGCATACCTTTAGCATACATTAAATGAAGCAATTTAAAAAGAAAATCTCATGTTCAGACTTTGTTTTATCAGCAAAAGCCTTCAGTTTCATCGTATTTTAAAATACAATGACAATGATATATATGTATGTAGTGATATCAGATGTTTATATCCATCTTCACACAGAAATGAATAGATTTCACGAGATATACATCGATTCTCACATTTGAGTGACCAGAAAACCACTGAAGGTTGTACTGCAGCTGCAGGAATGCTGCGTTTCCTCCGTTATCAGCCCCATCATACTTTGCTCTGTGATCATGGGTCATGACCACCTTGTCATTGTTCATGTACAGAAACAGCCTTCCCTCTTTTTCTCCTCCAGCGTGATAGAAGATAGTAAAATAATAAACACCTGCAACAGGTGCAGTGAAGATACCTGTGGAAACAGCAGCCTAAAGATAAGTTTGTTTTTTCCTTTCACATTTATAGATTCAATGTGTTCTTAGACAGAGTGATTAGTATTTTTCTTGAATGTTTTTGTACTTGATTACACTTGTGCTTTCCATAAACTGTTGTTGCTTTAGCCTATTATTTCAGTTGCAACCCTAGCAGTGCTAAGCGATGAGAGAAAATAAAAAAATATGAAAACATAAGTCAAACCGATGTGCGCATTGGCAACACACAGCTCAACAAGCCGACAAATAGCCTATAGGCAATTCCCTCCGCTGAAAATCTATATCTTTAATAAAAATACTCCACATGGAATGTTAACAGGGTTGTCGGTCTTGCATCAATGACTTCATTTCCTGTATTCTGATATGCTTGTATGCACCGCTTTATGGTGGAAATACCTTAATTTAGCCCATATGAAGAAAAAAAAGCACAGATGACAGTAAAGTCCTATATCAAAAATATAATGGAAAGTATGTTGTTACATATCATTGAGCATTTTAAGTGGGTATGTGGAAATCCTGGAGCTTTCTAGTTTTCCGCGTATCACGTAGACTGCACCACTGGAGTGATATTGATAAGCATTGTGATTTATACATAACAGCATTGGCTTTTTTGCTAGCTTTCCTTCCTGCGTTTTTCCTGTAAAACCGTGTCTGTGTTTTTCATATTTATGTAGAATTATAGTTTGCTCTTCTTATGTAAAATATGTGGCTCTGGTAGATGTTTGCGATAGGTCACAAAGTGCAAACACCGCCTCTTTTATGTGAACGTGTGCGTGCGTGTCTCTAGATTGGGAAACCCTGGGTTGACTGAACTAGTTGATAACCACGGTCGTGATACAGGTTATGCGGGGCCGCGGTTGTTAGGGTTAGTGAAGCCGGGTAACTGAAAGAAATCCAGGGCATGTTGATCTTGCTTTGAAGTACAGGCCCTCTCTCTCTCTCTCTCTCTCTCTCTCTCTCTCTCTCTCTCTCTCTCTCACCTGGACTTATGGACCCGAAAACTGAGTGGGAGAGAGAGGAGACTCCTCATGGAGTACAGCCGGGGAGAGGCATCCTCGTCCCCAGTGGAGTGTTTTATACAAGCCTCCCCTAAAAAAACGGACCGCTGACCTCCAGTGGAGGATTTTCCGTGGTGCTGTCGCCTCCAATGCTTTTATCTCTGTTCTTAACCCAACTGTTCTTAGCCAGTGCCTTTTTTGTAACCTTCGAGAGACTGCATACCATATGTTTATTGAGTGTAAGAGACTCACAGAGTTCTTCTCTCTTTTAACACTGGTTTTTAGTGTTAAAAACTGCTCACTGGTTTAGGGTTTTTATTATGGGAGCTCCCTACAAAAAGGCACAAAAAGAAAAATGGCAGCTCCTAAATTACCTTTCAGGTGAAGCCAAAATGACGATTTACATCAGCAGGAAGAACAGGGTGGAGAACAGAGAGGGGCAGGAGGCCAGGGCAGTCTGGCTCTGCAACATCAGGGCCAGACTCTGGTTAGAGTTCAGGTTTTATAAACACATTGGAGACAATGATGCTTTTAAACAGTGTTGGTGTTTTAATGACATTGTTCTGTTGTTGATGACGAGTTGGTTTTTGCACAAGTTTTTATCGGATGATTCTTTTAAAAACATACTGAGATTTGAATGCATTAGTACTTTGTTCATTGTGAACTTGCACAAATTATAAATATGTAAATAAAGTGTTTTTGTAAAATCAAAAAAATCTCTCTCTCTCTCTTTCTCTCAATTTTCAATTTCAATTTCAATTTCATGCAGCTTTATTGGCATGACGAAAATACCTCTGTTTCCAAAGCATAACAACAAACAACAAGGAGCAAATACATCTGATACAATAACAACAATACAAGTACACAGGACAATTATGACACAACTCTCTCTCTCTCTCTCTCTCTCTCTCTCTCTCTCTCTATGGCCTCAGCTGCAGCAGCATGAGATGTGACTAGCCTAATTAGGGCCCGAGCGCCGACAGCGGCGAAGGCCCTATTGAAACTGAAGGAATTATTATTCCTTCTTCTTTCTTTCTTCCGGCAAATTAATTGCCTTTTTGAGGGGCTTAACATATTCAAAAACTCACCAAATTTGGCGGTTGCATCAAGTCTGGTGAAAATGTACGTATTTTAAGGGTTTCGGGGAACAGGCGCACAAAAATGGCTCGCTAGCGCCCAAAGTTAAAAAAATTGAGCCCCTGCAGTACGTTTAACATAGACTAACAAAACTTGGTACATATGTAGCATGTCAAGACGTACAGAAAACATCATTGGAGCCATACCCTAAACCCAACAGGAAGTCCGCCATCTTGAATTGAAAGTTCGAAATTAGTGCGATTTTGGCCAATTCCACATGTCGTACTTTAACGAACTCCTCCTAGATATTTCATCCGATCAACTTCAAATTTGGTCTGTGCCATCTTACGACATTAAAGATGAAAAGATGTTAAAAGAAAAACTTTCGGTCATAGGGCATGGCCGTGGCGGGGCAGCCATTTTGTGCGTTTCGCTATCGAAACAAGAAGTGGGTGTAACTCAAGTGTCCATTGTCCAATTGGCTTGAAACTTTTCAGGATTCATAAGAGTCCAACCTTGAGGACATATAATGGCCGATATTTACTCAAAGTCATAGCGCCCCCTAGTGGCAACAGGAAGTAGGCCTAAAAGTCAAGGTGCTTTACTTTGACGAACTCCTCCTATAGTTCTATTTCGTATAGGCTTTGCCAGGGCCGCCTTAACCTAATGTTAGGCCCCGGGGCTGAGAGGTTTTGTAGGCCCTCCCATCCCCTTGATTTACAGAGTCTCATTTAAAAAAAGTGTAATATCTAGGTAATCTATATCACAAAATGCATGAGTTTCTTTCGAGGCATACAACAGTGAGTTTTCCCTCTTTGAGCCAGACATCACCATAATATTGTTATTAACATATCACTTAGTCCACCTGAGCATAAACACAACATACTTTATGTAACAACCACACACAGCAACTTATGGTGATGATAAAACCAAAATGTTTGAAAGTATGATTTCAAACGATATTATGAAAAACATCACCAACCATCACCTGTCTGCACAAACATTGATAATAACTGATAACAGGATTAGCAAAGAACAGCAACAGATCAAAGTAGGAGCCTCAGCAAGCTCTGTAAACCAATGACATGCACCTGCTGGCAGGAGCTGAATTTTATGTTTTTTAAATGATTACTAATTCGCTGTGTGACATTATTTATATTTTTGTATATCAAATAATGAGGCAAATAGCAAAAAATGGTTATGGATAGGTTCTAAAATATAGCCTACTAAAAATGAACCGTTATAGCTGATAGAGGTGACAGTGAAAGTGAGTAAAGTGACGTGACTCACTGAGAAGCGAGCAGGCTGAGACTAGCTGACTGAACGTTAGCTGTAGAGAAGAGTATGTCGCAGAAAAGGATACAAGAGTTTTTCTTTCGTAATAGTAATGCGGCTAAATTTAGCAAGATTTTATCTGTAGATGTTAGTTGATGTTGCCTCGTCCACCGCCGAGGCAAACTGTTGATTAGCTGTAGAGTCAGAGTCTGAAATAACGTTAGCAAGCAGCAGCCGAGAGGGCATGAGGATAAAACATACAATGACTGAGGAAGCCGAGGGTTTTCTACCGGATAGTACTTGTACTTTTTAGAGGAAACGTACACTTCTAAGCAATTCTAAGAACTACTCTCCCCCAAAATCCTTTTTTCCATTTGCATTCCCACTGGCCTAGGAGGGGTAAGGGGAGTGATACAACCACGACAACGGTCTTTATAGCATTAAAATCAGAAAAGAAATACGCCAAAACTATATACTAAATCTAATGTAGCCTATGTCATAATTTAAACAAGTCTCTCTCTCTCTCTCTCTCTCTCTCTCTCTCTCTCTCTCTCTCTCTCTCTCTCTCTCTGTGGCCGTGTGTGTGTGTGTGTGTGTGTGTGTGTGTGTGTGTGTGTGTGTGTGTGTGTGTCGGCGACCAAGCCAGTTTAACGGTAAAAAGACAGTTAACCACACGTTCCCGTTAATCTTATGATGGACAAGTGTTGTGATATTTAAACAAACAATCCGTCAACGGCGAAAGAAAAGCCTCTTATTTACGAGATTGGTCTGACAGACCGGCAACTTACATCGGGGCGTCCCAGCATGACAGGCCGGCCAGCGAGCGAGCGATCCGGGCCACTGTTCTCTTATTGCATCCATGGGGCCACCTCCAGCTGAGCTTCTCAACTCCGAAAACCTTGAATCAAATTGTCAATTCGGCAACGATTTTCGGAAGCCTGCCTTTATTCTAAATCTAAACAGTTAATTTCTCGCCTAAAACGTTGTCAGAAATGACTTTAATGATGAATAAGACGGTGAAAAATTGTTAAAAATATCCCGCAGTTCCTCTCAAGCGTAAACCAGTACAGAAGACATCACTCAGGCATAGAGGTACACACCCCAAAACTAACTATAGACATTCTGATAGGTAAGCTCACGGGCCATAGGCGATGGGGCCACGTGGGTCACTCCTAATTTGGATCAATCAGCAGCCATGTAACCTGCGATTAGAGTGATTGACAGAAAACCTGACAAGTTAGAAAACAATATGACCTTTTCAGCTCATCACTAACGTGAATATGGGAGGCCCCTGAACTTGGGAGGCCCCTGGGCTTCAGCCCAGGTAAGCCCGTGCATTAAAGCGGTCTTGGGCTTCGCCCTCTAAGAGCTGTCGCTATTGGGTTCATCCCTTCGCGCATGCGCAGTCGTGAAGACTTTCTTTCCCGCCCTTGCGTACAGCACGGGCCTCTCTTACGTCCGCAGATACTGAATGTAAACAGAGTGGACCCATAGAACGTCTCCCAGTTTTTCTTCAAGCTAGCAGCATGAAGGCTTTAAGCAAGAGCTCTGGCGGTGCTTCCCGCGTTTGCCCTGGCTGCCACATCGGCTATATCATGCCGGACGACCTCCATCACCGCTGTGAGACCTGCCTCGGCACCGAACATGCCGGCACGGCTCTCACACCTAACGCCGCCTGCCAGTTTTGTGCCCGCCTGCCTTCTAAAGAGCTTTACCGGCAGGCGGAAGCATTCATGGCTCTTTCGGCTGACGGTATCGGGGATGGCAGCTGGGCTTACCGACGGGACTCTGCCGACACCCTGGAGCTGCTGCATGAGGACGTCTTCGGCGGACACGAGTCCGATGACTCGTCTTCCTCCCACGACGCCTCTCCCACCGGCTGTCCCTCCTCCCCACCGGTAGGACTGGACGCAGAGGGGGGGATCGACGCCTTTCCCCTTAGGCTCTCCCCATCGCCAGAACGGCCAGGGGCACCGCGTCAGCGGGCTTCCCCTCTGCCGCAGACGGCCCCTCCTACCACCACGAAGGCCCTTTTTCTTGATCTGCCAGACATCATCAAGAAAGCGGCGGACCTGAGGGGCATAGCGCTCCCGACGGAAATCCCCCACCCCGCTCGAGGCCTGCTCAGTGGCGACATCTACGCCAAAGAGCCGCCGTCCAATAAAATAATATTGCCTTACTGGCCTCCGCCGTCTCCGCCATGGCCACTGCCCCAGAGACTCTCCCCACCGAGCTGGCGTCGGAGATAGGTAAAGCAATGACCGCCATCCTCACCCTGACAACTGCTACCACCGTGGCACTGTCAAGGATCATGGCGTGGCCGACTGTGGCCCAGCGCAACATCTGGCTCCACATGTCACAGCTACCCCAGGAGATCAGACGTGAGCGGCTGTACGGCCCCATAGCTCCCGAAGGACTATTTGGGCCCCGTTTACAGACGGCCACGGCCCACCTGCACCAGGCGGCCGAAAAAGCAGAGCACCTGCGGCGGCTCGGGTCTTGGAAGGCGCCCCACACCCCCCCACCCCCCGGCGGTATCGCTGTCAAGACAGCCACCGCAGGAGGAAGCGCCCTGCAGCCTCTGCTGCGGCTGCGCCTTCCCACGCCTCAACCTCCGCTCCTCCACCCGCCCCACCCCCACCACGGCAGCCAGCCCCACCGGGCCTGCAGGCCTCCCGGGGCCGGAGGACCATGAAGGCGGCTCCCACCTGGTCGAACCCGCCCCCTGAGCCACCCAGCAAGCAACGGCGATGGTGGCAATGACGGGGCGCGGGGAACAGCTGTCTTTCCACAGTTAAGAGCGAGAAACACAACGGCCCTTTTAAGGGCCACTCACATCCATCTAAACAGCAGATTCTCCTTAACTTTTCAGTCCGTGTTTCCACGCCTTTCATCCCCCGACTAAGCTGTCGAGAGGAAGGCGCCGGCTCAGCGGCGACTCCTGCCCCATACAGCAGTGACCAGCCGCTGCGCGTCCCCACGGAGACAGAGCCTCGCCGCTCTCTTCCTTGAGCGAATGCCCACACTTGAGTAACGGCGGCACGCACACACCTTTTCTCCCTCGACTAAGCTGGAGAACAGAAGGTAATTAATCAGTGGCCCCTCCTGCTTCATTCAGCAATGAACGCCCACTGTCCACCTCCGCTCACAGAGCTCCACCGCTATCTTCCCAGGCTCACAGCGAGAGCGAGCCCCCGCTCAGTAGTAGTGGCACCGCTCGCATAGTGGCCGCTCCCGCCTCTGACGGCGGTGACTGGCCCTTTCGACAGAGCCCTACCTTGGGCTGGACGGCACGAACACTCGTCCCGTTCAGCGGCGGAATGGGCTCTGCACTCCCTGCTGTCCATGTCCACAAACAGCACGCAAACAGGCGCGCGCCCGCTCACAGAACGCAGCGGGGCTTGGATGAATTTGACACACATGGACTCATGGATGTCAAAACTGGCAACGCAGGGCTATACACTCCAGTTCGCCTCCCCCCGCCCTGCTTCACGGGCGTGTTGGAGACATCCATTTCATCTCCGGCGGAGACAGATGTCATGACGTCAGAGATAACGAGTCTATTGACAAAAGGAGTAATCTCTCTCGTCCCTCCAGGAGAGGAGAACGAAGGGTTTTACTCCCGTTATTTTTTCACACCGAAGAAGACAGGCGGGTTGCGACCCATACTCGACGTGTCTCAATTCAACCGGTGCATCACGGAGCGTCCATTCCACGCGCTGACCATCAGGCACGTGCTGGAATGCGTGCGTCACCACGAGTGGTTCACATCTGTGGATCTGAAAGACGCTTACTTTCACATCCAGATTGTTCCCAGACACAGGAAATTCCTGCGCTTTTGCTTCCAACAGGCCCACTACGGTTGCCATTCGGTTATTCTCTGGCCCCACGCACATTTTCCAAATGCATGGAAACGGCTCTACAGCCATTGCGGAGAAAAGGCGTCAGAGTCCTGTTTTATCTGGACGATTTTCTCATTTTGGCCCCTTCTCGAGAGAAGGCGGCGCTGCAGACTATGGAAGTCCTGCTACATCTGCAAACCCTGGGTTTCGACAAAAACTGGCAAAAGAGCTCACTGGTCCCCGCACAGTCGATAGTGTACCTGGGCGTGGCCATAGACTCGAATGTGATGAGAGCCAAGCTGTTGACGCCAAGGCGAGATACACTAAACTCTCTATTGCCGCGCACCACGCCACAGGCGACGGTGTCAGCACTGTCAGTGATGCGTTTGTTGGGCATGATGTCTGCGGCCCATGTGGTGGTCCCTCTGGGTCTCTTCCACATGAGGAAAATTCAGAGGTGGTTTCACCGTCAGAGCATCGACCCCATACGCCACAAGTGGCGAATACTGACCATTCCTCCGTCTCTCCAGTCAGATTTGTCATACTGGGGAAATCCTCGGACTCTGTCTGCGGGGGTTCCCCTAGGCAAAGTGACGTCACACGTGACAGTGTACACGGATGTGTCACTCTCTGGCTGGGGAGGAATGTGCGAATCTCAGGTGGTGGGAGGGGAGTGGCCCCCTTCCCCTCTCCGCCACATCAACTGTCTGGAGCTATTCACGGTGCTGAAGCTTTTTGAAACATTTCGCACCAGTAATAGCAGGGAGGCATGTTGTCGTGCGAACAGACAATGTGACAGCAGCAGCGTTCATAAACCGACAGGGCGGTGTACGCTCAGCTCGGCTATTGGAAATAGCCAGACGCCTCCTGCTGTGGGCTCACAGCCATCTACTATCCCTCAAAGCGGTCTACATCCCCGGAATTCTGAACCGGGCGGCGGACCTAATCGCGGCGGGGGGGGCCCTCTCACAACGAGTGGAGTCTGAATCCCACTATTTTTCAGGAGCTATAGTGCAGGTTCGGGGAAGCGAAGGTGGATCTTTTTGCCTCACGAGAGAACGCACAGTGCGCACTGTGGTTTTCCTTGAGCACACGGGACAACCCACCACTCGGCATAGACGCCTTCTCTCACCACCGCTGGCCCAGAACCTTCCTATACGCTTTCCCCCCGGTTCCTCTAATCCCTCGCCTCTTGGAACGTGTCAGGGAGGAGAACCTGTCGGTCATCTTAGTGGCACCGGAGCGCACGAGCGCGTCCTGGTTCCCGACTGATACTGCTAGCGGCCCCCGCCTGGCAAATACCGTGGCGCGGGGACGCGCTTTCACAGTTGAACGGCGCGATTTTTCACCCCCCGGTGATAACCCAGCGACTGTGGGGCTGGTTCCTGAACGGGAACGTTTGCAGAGACTAGGCTTGCCCCCTGCCGTGGTGCGCACTATTCAGGGGGCGAGAGCTCCATCCACCACAGCGTGTTATGCAGGGCGCTGGGCGGCTTTTCAGCGCTGGTGCTCGGGAAAGTCCACAGACCCCACGCCATGCCCCCTGCCTCTCTTGTTAACCTACCTCCAAACATTAGTATGGCCCCATCTACGATCAAAACACTACGCAGCAGCTATTTCTTCCTGCCACGAGGGCTATGGAGAGAGGACAGTTTTTGCACACCCCTTGGTGAAGCGTTTCCTCAAAGGGGTTAGGCGTCAGAAGCCCGCCGTGCGCTCTCTCACACCACAGTGGGATCTGGCCTTGGTGCTTCGAGCTTTGGGGAAACCCCCCTTCGAGCCCCTAGCACAAGCTTCTCTCCAAATGCTGTCGCTGAAAACAGCGCTCCTCCTGGCCTTGACATCGGCCAAGAGAGTAAGCGATCTATGCGCGCTGTCAGACTCGCCGTCCTGCCTCTCCATTAGAGGTGAAGGGAGCACAGCCGAACCCTTCGTTTATACCGAAAATTCTGACAAGTTTTTTTCGGTCAAGAATAATCTCCCTCGAAGGTTTTTTCCCCCCTCCTCATGGCAATGGCGAGGAGGAAAAATTCCACCGCCTGTGCCCGGTGCGCGCGTTATGTCAATACGTGTTAAGCACAGCGGGCATCAGGAAAACACAACAGCTGTTTGTACATTATAGGGAGCATTCTCAAGGGATGGCCCTATCAAAACAGCGCTTATCCCACTGGATATGCAAAGCTATCACCCAGGCTTACAGCGCGGAAGGAGCGGAAGCCCCTCAAGGCATCAGAGCGCACTCTACTAGAGCGCTATCAGCATCAGCAGCCTTGTTTAGAGGCGTAACAGTGGCCGATATTGGCGCAGCAGCTTCCAAGGGCATCTCCATGCCCCTTCACCCACTTCTATTTACGCGACGTGTCTGAGCCCTCTATGACCCATTCGGTCTTATCCACAGTCAACGACGAATAACACGTTGTTACAAGTGGGTTATACCTGCCGCTTCGCATGTCCCATAACTTATCAATCATGATACGGTTTCTGTTTACCATGCACGCACTCAATCACGGTACTATGTGCTGTTGCATGTGTTTACTCGCCGCTGCATTGTCATATCTGCTTGAAATTTCTCACGTTCGACAAGGGTCCAGGCGTGAGGACACCCACAGGCCAAAATTTACATTTGGGCATAGTGCCCCCCGCTGGCAACACAAAATTTGCCTTATATGACAAACTTCATCCGAAACTTATGTGTGTTGTACATGTGATACTGAGCCGCCTATACCTTAACCACGCCCACTTACTCAGGCCATGCCCCTTTTCATAATATTTGAACTGTTTAAGGTACACCATTGTGTGAGGTATCATTGAACTCAGCAGAGAGTTCCTAATGGAGATCTAAATTACCACAAGAGCAGAGGAAACATAATTTCTCACCGAGTGGCATGTTCTGAATGTTTGCATTTATTTTTGTCTGTTTCTCTCTCTGTTAAATTCTACAACCGAACAATGTGCTTTTGTTTCAAGGTTTCAAACATTCTGCATACATTTAGCATACATCAAATGAAGCAATGATTAAAAAAAACAATCTCATGTTCAGACTTTATTTTATCAGCAAAAACCTCCTGTTCCATCATATTTTAAAATACAATGGCAATTATATGTATGTAGTGATATCAGATGTTGATATCCATCTTCACAGAGAAATGAATAGATTCACGATATATACATCGATTCTCACATTTGAGTGACCAGAAAACCACTGAAGGTTGTACTGTAGTTGTTTCCCCAAACATATGAGTTTGCAGCCATGCGCACATACACCTTGTCTCTGGGCTTCAGCTGCAGGAATGCTCCGTTATCAGCGGTGTCAGACGGTGAGCTGTGATCTTGGGTCATGACCACCATGTATGCATCAGTATTATTACAAAGATTAAGAAAATAAAGGAAGATGTTAATAAAAATCATGTTGAATGTTAAATTACCTAAAAGTAAATAGTACTACTATTGGGGTGGTCAACACGTTCTCACCCCAATGGGTCAATCAACACAGGACATTCACACCGGAGACCGGGGTTCGTGTCCCGTGTGTCACTTTTCCTAAACCCAACAGTCACTTCTTCTTTTCCTAAACCCAACAGTCACTTCTTCTTTTCCTAAAACCCCACTATCACTTTCTTCTTTTCCTAAACCCAACAGTTACTTTCTTCTTTTCCTAAACCCAACAGTCACTTCTTCTTTTCCTAAACCCAACAGTCACTTCTTCTTTTCCTAAAACCCCACTATCACTTTCTTCTTTTCCTAAACCCAACAGTTACTTTCTTCTTTTCCTAAACCCAACAGTCACTTTCTTCTTTTCCTACACCCAACTGTCACTTTCTTCTTTTCCTACACCCAACTGTCATTTTCTTCTTTTCCTAAACCCAACTGTGTCGTTGTTGTCCCGCCTGTCACTGAAAATTACACATATATATATATATATATATATATATATATATATATATATATATACATATATATATATATATATATATATTAAGGGTGCTCCGATCGATCGGCCACCGATCGATATCGGCCGATAATGGCTTTAAATAGTTTGATCGGTGGTCTCCATAAAGGCCGATCAGATAGGCCGATCAGATGATGCACTACCACGGATGTATTAAGAGCGCACTACTCCTGAGAACATTTTCAAAATGGCGGCGTCCCTACATTCAGCGGTCTGGCAGTTCTACAGGCCGGCCGCAGAACGAAGACACTAGGAAGACGGCTACTGCTTTTAAAAGCGTCTGCCACCGGTGGTGCTCCGGCAAACGTATTTGTGATTACACCATTCTGACGCTTCTACTGCCTCTGGAGCACCGCTGGTGGTCCGCCGACTCATTGCTATCTGGGAAAAAGACAATACACTAGCGATTAGCAATGTGTGTACCGAGGAAATACCACGAGGCGGAAATCTCCAAAGACATTTCAACACCACCAACCGCATCAGACATTTGAAGGTTAGTCACAGAAAGGAGGATGAGGAGTTTTCAAAGTTAGCTAACGCTAAGGCAGAGCGGAGTCGTGTAGCTAGCAGCTCCGGCGCCGCTCAAACAGCTGTTTCGCCGTGTGTGTGTGTGTGTCGGTGTCGGTGTGTGTGTGTGTGTGTGTGTGTGTGTCGGTGTGACTGACTGTGTGTGTCTGTATGTGCTGAAGAAATGTGCAGTGATTGAAAAAAAAACAAAAAAAAAAGGCTCCAATACATAACTAAAGTGTGTGGCAAAATTTCCCAAAACTCCCTGATTGACTTAAACTCTCTATTTGAGATAAGGACTCTGAAGAAAGCCCAGTCAGTCCTGGCTGATATAACCCCCCCTCTGAACAGCGACAAGATGTTACCGTCTGGCAGCAGATTCTGTCTGCCAAAATGCAGGACGAACAGACATAAAAACTCTTTTGTTCCTGCTGCTATAGGCTTTGTAAATAAGTCATTGCGAGATGTGTATGTCTGTGTAGTTTGTATTTATTTTGTCTATTATTGATGGGGTTTGTTTTCTGTATAGTCTATGTGTTGTTTATGTTGCATTCTATTGCTGCACAACAAATTGCCCCTCGGGGATAATAAAGACTCCTTGAACCTTGAACCTTGAAAGGACATTTTTTAGATTTTGAGCTAGGACAGAAAGCCAAACAGTTACTGATACATTCTCTAAACATATGTGACTGTTATGTAATGGCGTAATTTTCAGTTCATAAAAGTGATCGGTGATCGGTGATCGGTATCGGCCGATACGTCTTCCAGCAATCGGTGATCGGTGATCGGCCTCAAAAATCCTGATCGGAGCACCCTTAATATATATAATCTTTTCCTTAACCTAACTGTGTCAAAAGTGTCACCAATAGTTTAGATAAAGCGTGTGTAGATATGATATGACGCTAAAGAACACTTTTAGCGGTAATAACAATGCCAACGGCACCTGACCAAGCGTCCCTATTTTACACAATATGAGTGAGAATGTGTTGGGGTTTTAGTAGCTCAGTCCCCGTACGGTCTGAAATACTGAGGTGCCAGTTCACCTTCTTGCCACTACCAAGGTGCCTTTGATCAAGGCACCAAACCCCCAACTCATTCCGACATTTCTCCATTGGTGTCTGTAGCATGTATAGATCATGTGAGGTTGTTTTCCCCATTCAGGCCAGACAATTGAAGACTACTGATGATTGTGATTTGACTTCTCATATAAAAAGAAATGTGACCACCACCCTGTTGTTCTTTCTACAGGCATCTTCACTGCACCTGTTGCAGGTGTTTATTACTTTACCTACTTCTATCATGCTGGAGGAAAAAGAGAAGCAAAGCTGTTTCTCTATGTGATGGCCTAAGCCACACAGGTTAAACAGCCAGCAATGGTAATATGGTACACAATTTCACCCCATGCTTTTTAGTACACATTAATTATTTGTGCAGTCAGCCACACTCTAAAACAATTTCAACATTAAAACAAACGCATCACACTGTTTGGTTAAATAATAATCCACATGTATTTCCTTTAGCTGTATGTGGTTTAAATGGAATACACTATTTTCTACATTGAAAGGTTTTATTATATTAATCATTATTTTTATGTCTTTGTTACCATGCTGGTGGTGAGATCCTCCCCAGTGCAGAAAAGGCGTGGCCAAGGGTGAAGGACTGAAGGGGGCAGGCTTCTCTCCACAGAGTGAAGCCTCCTATGGCGCCATTTTAATGCTACCAGACTCCTCACCGCCGTTAACATTCCATTGACTGCCATTTATTTTGGTGTCACTTTGACATCTGAAGCGTTTAAAGACTTTATTTGCCCATTGTTTGTTTCTAAAGAAACACGACAATGTATAAAGGCTCCATTACCTTGTACCTCACGTTATGGCTCCGTAACAGACGTTTTTGTAAAAATAGGCTAATGATTGTGTCATAACCACGCAACCTACTGTCGGATAGTAGAGGAATTACCGTACAGTACAGGAGAAGCTCGCAGGCAGTTTCGACGTACATTAGCTGTTTAGTTTAATTACTAATGTTAACTAGCATTTTAGTTAGCAATAATTAGCCTGTGCCTATGTTATCTCTTTACATATACCTACGCTCTCCATCTCTGCAAGATTGGGAATGATTGAGATTTCTCTTGGCACAGCTACCAGACACAGTCACGTCACATCTACGTCATCAAGCTCAGTTTGCAGCTGCGCAGTAATGCTCGAGCCTAACTGAAAAGTGCTTCTAATAGACTTCACTCATCTCCGTCCAGAGCAACAGGATCTGTTAGTCCATTCTATATACTGTCTATGGAAGGACTGTTATATACTGTGGCCTGCCAATGGGGCCGTACCATCAGATGCCATGCTGGAGGGGGGATTTAGGTTTAGGTTGGGTTTATTTGTATTAGTTTCAATTATGTCTATTTTGCTTTTCCCCTGTGTGGGTTATTTGGTTTGGCACAGTTAGTATATATGTGCCCTGTTGTCTCATTCTGGAGGGCAGTTTTTGTTGAGTTCACGTTTAGTTGTTTTGTTGTAGTTATTTTTTTGGTTTAAGTTATATTGAGTTGATCTATTTCAGAGGGTTATATATTAAGGTCTTGGTCTTCTATTGTGTTGTGGCCTTTTTTGGGTAAATAAAAAGCCATTTTTTTCAACAAACTCCTGGTTTCCTACTTGTCTTACTACCTGGTCCCTGACACTCTACAAGAACGATAAACACATGCTCACAACAAATGATCACCAGACAATACATGACGGAGCTGATAACGGAGGAAACGCAGCGTTCCTGCAGCTGCAGCGAGGGGACCAGGTGTATGTGCCCATGAATGCAAACTCACATGTTTGGGGATCCGACTACCATACAACCTTCAGTGGTTTTCTGGTTACTCAAATCTGCATTCATATCTATTCAGAGCGCAGTTAATCAATTTGGAAGATGAATTTCACCATTTTATTGTTTGAGTCGATGTTCTGTGGCTTGATTTTGGCCCAGGATGTTGGTAATGAAGCAGAAAAACCATGAGAGAAAAGTTAGCAATTATAGAAACAGACAGGACAGTAAAACGAGGCTAAAGGACAGTGAAACTAAACAGAAGGACAGTAAAACCAGGTTAAAGGACAGTGAAACGAAGCTAAAGGACAGTGAAACCAGGCTGCAGAAATGTGAAACCAGCCTGAATGACAGTAAAAACCAGATTCTGGAACTGAGGACCAAAGGTAAAGTGAAATTTAAAGTTTCTATTGAAGATTTCATGCAGCATTTGCTTAACATAAATATGTCCTCTTAACTTTAGATGGAAGTAAAACATGTCTTCTTAGTCATGTTTCACATGGTTGCTATAAGTCTCTAGTCAGTATTAAATAGAAACAACAACAGTGTCTTTTATGAGAAGACACTGGAAATACTTTAGTGATCAGAATGTTTTGTTTCCCACAGAAAGGACCAAGGTGGTGTTCAGCACAGCAGCAGGAGAAGGTGAAAACCCCACTGGACCCTTTAACACTGACACAACTTTAATCTAGAGAAGAGTGATGACAAACATCAGTGATGCCATTCACAGTCAACTGCAGGTTTATGCTACTTGTGCATCAGTGTAATTGAGACTGTGAAGTGTTACTGAATACAAAGTATGAGTAAATAAAGGAAGCTGTAAATAAATCATGTTGAAAGCTTTCAGGGGCCATCAGGGAAATTATTCCCAATTACTTCACACACAAATATATACACACACAAATATACACACAAATATATATTGAAACGCTCTTATATACACCAATGAAACACCCTCATATACAGTACACTACCATAACACTCTCATATACACTGCTGAAATGCTCTCATATACATTATTGAAAGTGAAATCCTATTGTTTCACTTCATTTGTGTCTATTGAGGTACTTGTAACCAGAACCCTGTGTTGAGCCAGTGCAGTGAAGCAGTGCAGGAGTTCTACTTCAAGTATCTCTTTGTGGGCAAAGGTTAGGTTCATTTGTTTTGCACGTTTCATATGCAAAGGCAATTCATAGTCAATCCAATATCTACAGGTATACTCTCTCATGCTTTGGAGGGTAACAAGGTGAATCCGATCCCACATGACATCCTGGACAGGACGCCAGTCATTCACAGGGCTGACACATAGAGACAGACAACTCTTTTCATGTTTTTATGCGGCCTGATCATAATCTGTTTATGTGCCTGTCAATAATCTACTGTTAAACAACTCCAGGGTAATATGGTTTAGCAACCTCAAAAACAAGTCATAAAATGAGAAAAGGGTTGATTGACTTCTGCAACTGTTTTCTAGAAGCTAGAGTTTCTGTAAATGTACCACACCTCCAACCTCTCACATTTTCTCACAGCTAACACTCACTGTCAACTGCAAGTTTATGCTACTTGTGTGTCAGTGCAATTGAGACTGTGAAGTCTATATCAGTCCCTCCAGAAAAACGTGATTATGCGATCGCATAATTCAATGCACAATCAGGCAAAGTCCGCATTATATATATATATATATATATATATATATATATATATATATATATATATATATATATATATATATATATATATATATATTAGGGCTGTCAATCGATTACATTTTTTTATCGAATTAATTACAGACTTTGTGATTAATTAATCGCATACATCATTTTTGCTGTGAAAGTATTTTAAATATTTCAATTCAAATGAACAATCATTAGTGATATTAAAGTTAAAAAAACTATTTTTATTATTATTTTCACTGTTCAACTATATATAACAAACAGTCAACACTATGACCTAATATGCTGAGGAAATACATTCAAAAGGGTATTTTACAACAACTACGAATGCACCGCGAGGCTGTAGATTACCAGCTTCATTGAACGCACCGTCTCTCGTCTGTGTTGCGACAACAGCAGAAACAGTCAAACTTTAGCGTTAGTTGTCAGCTTTTAAACCGTGTTTAATCCAGCTACTAGCTAGTGGAACGCTAACGTTACCTGCTGTTGAGTAAGGATGGGCGATACCACACTTTTAGGATTTGATACGATACCGATACTTTTTCTTGCATTTTCATCGATATCGATACAGATACCGTTAATTTCTTATTGGCAATCTTTGTCAGTAAAAATATTATTACATTTAAGACAAATCACAAGACAAATACAGACCATTCATACCAAATGTATTATGGTCAATACATAATAAAATTAAAGTTAAAATAAATTAAATATGAACAAAAACATGTTCACTTTTCTTATTTCTCAAAAAAAGAAAAAAAGACCAATCTTGGTAGAAAAAGCTAAAAGGAAAAAAAATACTTTTTTATCACTTATTTGGCACCTTGCCATGAGTTTATCGACTGGTGAAAAATAACACCACGCTTCGTTTTTTGTCTGCCATATCTTACGCTTCTCTGGTTTTTCCTCCGGCTCCCGCATTCGTGCTGGGCTGGCCTTGGCTATGTCGCTGTCGGCTGTGTCGCCAAATACATCCATGTGTGTCGCACGTTGACGCTCATTCGCTCGTCTCCTGTCACGTGACATGGGCCAGCTCAATACGCCGCCAGGTACAGGGGTGTCCTGGCACATAGTAATTTAAGTAAGTAATTTTTTTAACGCACTAATTTTTCTCAGATTAATTAATCGAAATTAACGCGTTATTTCGACAGCCCTAATATATATATATATATATATATATATATATATATATATATATATATATATATATATATATATATATATAGAAACACTTATATACACCACTGAAACACCATCATATGCAGTACACTACTGTAATATACTCAGATACACTACTGTAACACTGTCATATACACTATTGAAAGTGAAATCCTATCATTCAGTAGTGTATGTGAGAATGTTTTAGTAGTGTATATGAGAGCATTTCAGGATTGTGTGAAAGCATTTCACTTTTAATGTGTGAGGTATTTGTCCCTGATGGCCTCGCATATGATGCTATGTTGTTTTTGTTGAGACAAATTAAATATTGCAGCAGATAAACAAATACAGTAAATACAGTTTGAAAAAGTTGTTGAGGCTTTGGTGTGTGCACCAAAGAAAGGTTCTCATTTTATAGAGGTCGGTAAAATGAGTCAAGGAATAACTGATAACAAGATTTTATTTTAATAAATGTGCCCCAAAATCAATAATAAAAGAAAAGAAAGGGCCAATCAAACTTAACAAAAGGGAGAGAAACCAGCCATGGCCAATCACACTATGGACTGTTGGACCAGGGCTGTCCCCCAAATAAGAATCTAAACAAAAACAAAGACACGAAAAAATGGACTACTCATTTTTAGTTTAATCGGTTGGAAGGCAACAATAGTGCTGAAGACTAATGGTGATTGTGATTTGACTTCTCAACCCGGTTGTTTCAACAGGTACAGTATCTTCATTGCATCTGTTGCAGGTGTTTATTATTTTACTATCGTCTATCATGCAGTAGGAGGAAAAGAGGGAAGGCTGTTGCTGTTAAAATGGGTTTGCGTTAACGCCATTAATAATGTGTTTAACTGACAGCCCTAGTTTCCACCCATGATTTGACCCCTTTTGTGTCTATTGAGGTACTTGTAATCAGAACCTTGTGTTGTACTGAGCCAGTGCAGTGAAGCAGTGCAGGAGTTCTACTTCAAGTATCTCTTTGTGGGCAAGGGTTACGTTCATTTCAATCATTTCAATTGTTTTATCTTTTTATGCTACAATAATTACCACATGGGCATAATAAAGTTTAATTTTGATACTAAATGAATTTTATTTTCTTCTGCAAGACAATGAAAACAATTATTGTGTCAAAAACCGGTGACCTCAAGTAGTAGCACATCAAGACCCAAATTTGACCAAGACGTGAGATAAAAAATGTCTGAATCTGATTCTCCGTTCATGGCCAAAACAAGTTTAGAGCTGTGCCTGACAGGCCTACACACTTTCCTGAACAGTGTTGAAGTGCTTAGTACTTTATTTAGTTATCGAGTGATAGAAACAATCACTAGAAGGTGAGACAATGAAGGTCTCCATTTTGATTAACGGACAGTGGACTTAAAAAAGGATAGGGGTCAACAACAAAAATAAATCCACGGCTTTATTCTTCTATCACTTACAAAATGGGATATATTGTATTACAACCCCAAATCAGAAAAAGTTGGGACAATATGGAAAACACAAAAAAAAAAGAAAGTAGTGATCTCTAAATGTACTTTGACTTGTATTTCATTGCAGACAATACAACAGCACATAATGCAATGTGTTCCTCATGATTTTTATTGTTTTTTTTTTTTTCAAAAAAACAAAATTCCTATTTTGGTTCTTGCAACTCATTTCAAAAATATTTGGAACAGTAAAGCATTTACCACTTTGTAATGTTGCCATTCCTTTTCACAACACTTAAAAGACGACCAAGTGATGAAGTGTTTCAGGTGTAATTTTGTCCCATTCTTGCTGCAAACAAGTCTTAAGGTAGGCAACAGTACGGGGTCTTCGTTGTCGCATTTTGCGCTTCAAAATGCGCCACACATTCTCTATTGGAGACAGGTCGGGACTGCAGGCAGGCCAGTCAAGTACCCGGATCCTCTTCCTCCGCAGCCAGGACTTTGTAATGTGTGCAGAATGTGGTTTTGCATTATCTTGTTGAAATATGCATGGACGTCCCTGGAAAATATGTCTTCTTGAAGGCAGCATATTGTGCTCCAAAATCTCTATGTACTTTTCAGCATTAATGGTGCCATCACAGAAGTGCAAGTTACCTTTGCCAAGGGCACTGACATAACCCCATACCATGACAGACCCTGGCTTTTGGACTTGTTGCTGGTAACAGTCTGGATGATCCTTTTCTTCTTTGGTCCGGAGCACACGGCGTCCATTTCTCCCCAAAAATACCTGAAATACTGATTCAACTGACCAAAGTACACGTTTCCACTGTGTGATGGTCCATCCCAGATGCCTCTGAGCCCAGAGAAGTCAACAGCGCTTCTGGACACTGTTAACATAGGGCTTCCTTTTGGCACAGTACAGTTTTAACTGGCATTTGTGGCTGTAACTACGTATTGTGGTACTTGACAAAGGTTTGCCAAAATAGTCCTTAGCCCATATAGTGATATCGCTTATAGATGAATGACGATTCTTGATGCAGTGCCGCCTGAGGGATCGGAGATCACGGTTGTTCAGCTTAGGCTTGCGCCCTTGTCCTTTACGCACTGAAATTCCTCCTCATTCCTTGAATCTTTTAATTATGTTATGCACTATTGAAGGTGAAATAAGCAAATATCTTCCTATCTTTCTTTGTTGAACATTGTTTTTAAACATTTCAATAATTTTCTCACGTATTTGTTGGCAAACTGGCGATCCTCAGCCCATCTTTGCTCCTAAAGGACTAGACCTTTCTTGGATGCTGCTTTTGTACCAAATCATAATTACAATCACCTGTTGACATCACCTGTTTCAAATCACATCATTATTTAACCAATTTACCTGATTACTAGCCCTAAATTGCTCCTGTCCCAACCTCTTTGGAATGTGTTGCAGGTCTGAATGACAGGAAAGGATGTATATTTACAAATGAAATTAAGTTGACCAGACAAAACATGAAATATTTTGTGTTCACATTGTCTGCAATGAAATACAAGTCAAATTACATTTAGAAATCACTACTTTCTTTTTTTATTTGTGTTTTCCATACTGTCCCAACTTTTTCTGATTCAGGGTTGTAAATAAATGTTGATAGATGTAGCGTTATAGTTTAAAAAATATCAAAAAACATGAAGCCATCCAGCTTCCCTGGCTGAAATAGATCGAAATATTAACAATAAAATAAATACATAAAAACCATGATAAGATCTGGTGAATAAATGTTGATCAAAACAGCGGTTATTGGGCTAAAAATACCAATAATAATGAAGCTGTATACAGCTTCTCTGCTGCAGCCGACTGGCAGAAAGAAACGTGCTGTGATCACGAAAGATGCTTCCCATTAAAATACATTAGTTTAAAAAACGTGACCCTATCACGTAAATCTTCACAATATCGTGATGGGTCCGTGTAACGCGTATTAGTTACATTTTGTTAACACAAACGGACATTTGGAAAAACAGAAAAATAGGTTCAAATATCCAATTTTTTCCTGCCTTGACAAATAAAAAAATCGTATCTTTAACCTGTTTTTTTCCAATTTTCTGTTTTTATAATGAGGATCAGAAATTTTGAAAATTACAAAATTGTATCTGGGCTCCAACTATTCAATACTGCAATGATATTTCTCTCCCTCGTTCCGCCTAGTTACCAACGATTGGTTGGCTATCATTGTGTGTGTGTCTGGATATGTTTAAGCCAAATTGTATATAGTTAACATGGGAGTGTTCCACAGTACTAAGGGTCAGGAAGGGAAGTTAAAAATATAAATATATAATATAAATGGTTTATTTTTGATATGTCTGAAATACATTTCTTCATTCATTCACTCATGATGATTGTGATTGGTTTAAAGACATGCCAATTAACCAGAGCATGTTTTTCTCCCATCCCAGAATGCTGTGTGGACTAGCAAGACCCTCCTACCCAGCACTGTGGAGGAAGGTCTGGCAAAGCGAGACTAACTGGCCGCTAAAGCTAAGCTATCATCTCCCGCTGATTCGACGGAGCTCTGTAGCTGGCTTCACGGAGCTCTGTAGCGGCTAAACACAAGCAACTGCTGCTTAGATTTTATTGTTCTATCGCACTATAGACTGTTTTTACAGCGCTTTGCTTAGTTTAAAATAGCCTGCTTCTATTTTAGGTATATACGGTAATATACTGTATGGTATATTGGTGAAAAAGCATTTATCACTTTAAGGGGAGGGATACATTGTGTCGAAATAATTCAGCAGAGGCAGGGATACATGGACCAAAAAGTCCTTAAACAAGTTTTTAAAAAGTTGTATACATTTCAAAACTGTGTTAGGGCTTTGAGTGTAACATTAGCAGCCACATGCTAATCACTTACAATCAGAAGAGACTAGTGAATGAGGTAATTATACATGTTTGTTTATACATATATGTGTTAATTAAGTCTTTTGGTGCTTAGCCACTACAGGGAGATTTGTAATCAAGGGGCATCCGCCCTGAGCATCAGCAAGATAAATCCCCCCCTTAGAGTCTGAACACTGGTGGTAGTGGTGGCTGGTGATTCTGCTGAAACCGGCGGTAATGGGGAGTTGGAGGGGTGCTTTGTCATTGGTGATGATTTGCACTGAAATGACAGCTGAAAGCAACAGAGAGAAAAGATAAAAATAGCGAAACAATGACATCAAGAAATAAATGAGCGAGCATGCGTTAGAGGAGTAAATGCCAGGATGCATGAGAAATAAAACTACAGGCCTAAGCATGCAAGGGGATAGTCTTTCTGACTGAACATATGCTATAGCTTCAATAAAAAGTTGGACTCATGATATGTAGCTGTAGGTGGGTAATCCAGTCTGTTTACCATATTATAAAGTGTCTTCCACTACTAAAAATGTTCTTCTACAATCTAAACGTTGTTGGGGCTTTTAGTGTAGCATTAGCAGCCACAATCTGACCATTTCTGCTTCAGTCTGGTTTCCATAGTAGACAGTGTCTTTCAGTTCGGTTTTAACACCATTAATATCATCTTTAGCTTTTTTGAGATTGAAGAGCTCATGCGAGTATGTGTAAATGTGGTCTAAGTCCCCTCATATAGGGAAAATAAATGAATTGCAGAAAATGCTGGGCTTATTGCTCTAAAGAAAATAAATATAGAGAGATGAAATACAAGTTTGGGTTGTAGAGGCTATGATGTACTGTATGTTTCAATTCTTAAAAAATATGCAACCCCATGAGATGTAACAAGAAGGTATTGCTTGGCTATGGTTGTGGAATGTAAATACATCAATAAATAAGTACTCATGTACTGTACTTAAGTACCAATTCTAAACACTTGAGTATTTACTTAAGTATTACTATTTAAGTACTACTATACACTTCTACTTCACAACATCTCGAAGGAAAATATTTTACTTTTTACTGCACTCGATTTGTCTGACAGCTTTAGTTACTTTAAGATTGCAATTTTTCATACCCTCCCTGACCAGTGAAAAATATGTCTCCACATTTGGTAATTTTGAATATTAATCTTTGTGATAAACTGAATGATGAAGTGTTTATGTATGTGTTGAGAAAATAGTCCTACTTCTTAAGCTAAATAAACTTTTTAATAAGCCTTTTGGATCAGCTGGAAAATACATTGTCACAAAGTTGAAAACAGGGCTGTTTTTCTGACACCATGAAAAGTTGACTTTTACAGATGCGTGGTTCTCACAGGAAAATGACGCTACAAACGCCTTCTCCCCGCTCTCGGCTGGTGCTGGCTCTTGCGCCCCCGCTCCGACCTCATCTCCCTTGGCCTCTAAGCGCACCCCCCCTCCTGGATCTTGGTCGGGATGAACAGGGCACGGACTCGTAGTCAATATCAGATCCCACAAGACTCTCTTCTTGAAAGCTCTAAACGCACCAGCAATAAAAAAAAAAAAAAAAACTTAGATGCTAGACGATAGCTTGTTTGTTGGCCTGTAGCATGCTAAAGTTAGCTATAGAGATGCTTGTCGTAAATAGATTTTCACTTAGCGATGGCGAGTCTGACAGTGGAAAAAGTGCAAATCTTCTTTTGGAAAGTAGGCTTGTATGAGCCATGCCAACAGCAACTTGTAAACAGAGCGTGCACGAGGAGAACTAGGCTCGTACATGCTCTCCCGTGCACATGTTTAATAGGCGTTCCCTGTCGGGAGCAGGTAGAGTGTTGCGCGTGTGCACTTTTTCAAAAAGTGGAGAGGGTGGTTCTTTTCAAAAATTCGGGAAAATCCTCCACTATACCTTTTAAGTGCACTTTGTGTGTGTGTGTGAGTTTTTCTTGCATAAAGTCTCGCCCACAATTACTTTGTGCTTAAGTGGTTTTCATGCAAGTCTCACAGTCAGTGACTTGGTGTCTACTTTCACCCACAGTCATTCATTTGTTATGAAATCACTGTTTGTTAAGAAAAATTAAATTATTCAAAAGAATAAAATGGTAAAGCAGATACAAAAAAACTATGATTTCTGGGAGGCTGAATGGCAATTATTACAACACTGTATTATGTTAGTTTTTCCTTCTTGGATAAAAATAGAATCCTTTAATAGCTGTGCAGAAGAAAGGGACGTTTGTTTTCTACGCCAGCCTTCCCAATATGAGCTACTGCACTGCTAGACAAACATGCCTCCTAGTATGAAAAAAAGAACCTTACTTGAAAACACAAAACTAAGACAGAATGTTAAATAGTGGGTCTAGCTTGCCTGTCCTATATCCAATGTTATACGTATATGGATAAATATAAATAGAACAGGTGTTGGAGCATTTTCTTTATTTATTTTTTATAAATATGGAGTTGGTAAAAACATTACATTTGTTGTATTGACTGATCATCATTACTGTTATGTTGAGAGTTTCAGGGGTTTCCCAAATTGTCTTTTCTGTATTTGTCTGCTTAACTGGATGGGTTGCAGGTCATGAAGTATTTGTGCATGAATCTTCAAAGGCCTTGGCATTGTCTTGCATTAGATGTTACCAAAAGTGACCCATCCTGGCAGCTTCAGACATACAGTGTCAAAAGTGTGCTTCATCATCAAGAGAAATGCATGTAGCATTTGGTTTGTGTTGAAACATTACTTTATCTGGAAATGATCATAGACATATATGGTGAAATGTAAGTTTGCAGTATCTTAATTGGCTGCTAATCTCTTTGCGCTAAATGATTGGTTGTGATCAAATGTTCACAAGACCAGCGAAGGTTTAAAAGGGGAGAAATATCACTGCACTTCTATCAGAGACTTCATTTGGTATTGATCTCAAGCAGACTAACACAGCAACATTTACAGATACAGAGGTTGGCTGATCATAACAGGTAAGAAAAACAATTGTTTTATTATATTATTACAACATGTGTTTTTTGGGAATCTTTCTGTCTTCCTGACAAAATTAGTAAAGTCAATTTAAGTGTATTTATAGAGCACCAATGTCACAAAGTGCTTCACAGTCATAGAAAAAGCAATGCAGAATAGTGCTTGCTGATGATGTGATTAATGCCCTAACACATTAGGCACTTCTCCCAGGAGAAAGTACATGCTCACCAAAGTTACATTGTGCAAGGTTTAGATGCTGCATATACTGTACAGCACAATGCCATTTCAAGAAATTATGTGTGAGCCTACAAAGTTGTTCAGGAGGAAATGTGTAAAATGTAATTAATTAAGTTTTATATGGATTTAAGAAAGTCCCTATGGAACTTTAAGCCCTGCCATTGAGTTTTTTTGTTTGTTGGTATTTTTATATTGTTTTTTAACAACAAATTAACTTGGCTAAAAACTCTTTCTCCATCTCTAGACAAGATGAACATCGTTCTCCTGATCACCGTCACGTTAACTCTTGCTCTTGTTCATGGGAACAATCAGCCTTGCCAGAGGAACTACAACAACAATGCATGCAACCAATTTCTTCGGAGACACATCGTTAACGAGGACTTTAGAAGAAATTCAAAGACGGCCTGGGCAACGTGAGTTACAGGGTTAAGTCAATGAGATAATACATGAGCTGTGCATGGGCGTAAATTTAATTTCCCAGCTGGGGGGTTACAATAAACATGAAATTTCTCAAAAACAATTTTTGAAGGGGACACAGATAATAACAGTTTGTAGAGGACACCAGTAAGTCGGCTGGCAAACTATTTTATTCACTTTAAACATTGGATGAAGTGATTCTTTTCTCTAATACAGATGATGATGAATTGAGAACTGAACCTTCTAGCAGCAAGCTAACTAACTAGCCAGCCACCTCATTTTCTGTAACCAGTGAAAGCATGCTGGGTGGAATTAGCAAGCTAGATAACTAACAATCTAACAAGCTATTTCACAAGCTACCAAACAACCTAGGTAACATTATGATCGCTAACATAGAAGTTTCATGGAAAAACTTTTGTCATGACTTATTTATTAAAATGACACAGCATCAGGGGCGCCGCCAGGAATTGTGGGCCCCATGACAAAAAAATCAAATTGGGCCCCCTCTGCGCAGCTGTTGTCACCACATCTCTAGTCAACTGTCCCATCAAAATAACATAACTCTAATTAAAGGCTTGCAACTGTCTTGCTTCTTGTAGTTCAATACTAGTACTAGCACAATATTTACTGCTGGTGATTTGTACATGCATGCAAGTCAAGTATGCAGTTCACTATTTGATGCAAGATTAAAAGCAACCATAAAAAAATGTGCTGAAGCCCATTTCAATCAGGAGAGACTTTGTTTGCAGATATGCAAAAGAAAATATTTATTGAACAACTGCATGACAAAAATGTATGAGTCTTTTGGAGATTAGACTCCATCAAATTAATATTTTTTAAAGGGGTAGAGAATAGGAAATATATCCCCCGATGGAGTCTAGACACTGGTGGAGGCGGAGAAGAGACCAGGGACCAGACCGACGAGGCAACGAAATAGCCAGCCGGGAGAATCATGAAGACTGGAGGCAGCAGGGGAGGTGGAGGGTTGAGCGCTTTTCCTGCAACGAAAACTGAACAGCAAAGGAGAACATATGTAAGCAGAGCTGTAGTGCTGCGATTGGTCTTGAATTCCGTGGTCATGTCTGATTGGTTTAAGTGAAAGTATCGCTTCTAAACAGCTGATTTGATTTATGGAGAAAGAGTAATGATTAGGTTAATGATGTCTTCCTGAAAGAATTTGCGCTGAACTTCATTTATTACAGTCTCAATGTATTTTTATTGTAAAATTTGACAAAATGGAAAATTCTCTTAACAAACTTATTATTATTATTAATTATTATTATAATTATTAATGAAAGATTTAAAAAAAAGAAAAATTAACAAACTTAATATATATATATATATATATATATATATATATATATATATATATATATATATATATATATATATATATCTATTAACTGCCCTTCATGATGGGAGTAATAAAGTGTGTATTTATAGATGTCATTTCATAATTCAATCTAAATGAACGTATCAAACTGGATTATTTTAATATTGTCTGTATCTTGCATGCAGGCTCAGGTAAGCCACTCACTGTTTCCAACTGTCCAGCATCAGTACAGATAATTGTACATGCTGTTGTTTTTTTATTTTATTTCATAATTATCATTATGTGAGAGTTTGAATTTCTGTCATTAATACATATTTCATCTTCTTTTTTGTAATAGTAAAAAGAGCAAGAGACCCACAGACTCCCTGCAATGATGCTAACTGGCATGTCATTGAACACAATGTTGCTCACCTTCTTCACTGGGACAGGGAGGGGCACAGTTAGGGGGAGACTGGGGTGCTGCTGACTCATCTGTTGTTAAGTCTGCTAAAAGGGGCAGGGACAATGATTTAATATGAATATCTTGCTAAACGTTTCCCTGCACTGATTAAATGGTGATTAAATGTAGGCAAACACTAGCCTGTAGCTAGCTAGCTTATTTCACTACGGACATTAAGCCAACAGGTTAATACCACTCACAGACTACAGGCTACCCACCTTTCTTGGTGAAAAACTGGGTTACAGTTTGACACCTTTTCCTTTGTCTTTCCTCTTTCTCTTTTCTCTCTTTCCTTTTTGAAAACCAGATTTTGATTTAACGTTACTTGGCAACATTGTGGTCACTGTAGTTCTGGTCGGTCAAAATGGATGTTTACTTTTTGGTCAATGGGGATATTTAACTTTTACTGCCAAAAACAAGTAAAAACAAAGAGATCATTCATTTAATTATATTTCAAATATATATACTGAATGATGATGGTTTAATCATTTTATATTAGTTTTTACCTATTCCTGGGGCCCCTGTAAGTCATGGGCCCTTGGAATTGTTCTAACGTCCCCCCCCCTATACGGCGCCCCTGCACAGCATCATCTGTATTAAGGAAAATAATCCCTTCATCCAATGTTTAAAGTGAATAAAAGAAAGAGGTGGAAGAAGAGGTGTTTTTAAACTTTAAATGCAAATGTTGCCCCGTTTGTATTGATGTACTACTTACAAAATTATTTGAATTATATATTATTACATTATTTACAATACACAGCGTGTTTTTTTAAGGTTTTGTTTTTGGGGGGGGCAACCCTCAGATGGGGTAGGTCCTGACCCCCCTGACCACCCCCCCGCAATTCACACCTATGGAGCTGTATTCGAAACCGGTCCCTCATTCACTCTCTCACTATTCCCTTATATAGTGTTTATTAAATAGTGAACTATATAGGGAACAATCAAACGAGATTTCGGACACTTACTGAAAACACATCGTTGCGTGACTTAGGTCAGGAGATGGCCCCCGTGTTTGTGTGGAGGAGGCGGGGGTGCCCAATCACATGTAAACAAACTGAAACAAAAATACCTCTAATACGTCTCTGAAACACACCAAACACTCAGGAGGATAGTAAAAGGTTGTATATATGTTGCATTTCCACTGTTTAGAAACAAACCTTTTCAGTTTTCGCTGTGACTTCTTTGCTCTGCATCTTCTTCTTCTCCTCTGGGAAAACACAGCTGCGTTGCATTGTGGTATACGGGAGTACGATGTAGGGTACATTGTATGTATACTCAAATTAGCAGTGCATTGTGGGTATTTTATAGTGGACTGTATAGGAATGAAATTCACTGCGTTGAACACCACTACAAAATCGCAAACACCATATATAGTGCACTATTTCCGTGATAGGGAACGGTTTCGAACACAGCTATTATGTATTTATGTATGTATTATTCTATTTCTACTGTCTCAACATTTAATATTAATTTCATGAAAAATATATATTTTTTTAAATATCACACTACTGCTTTATTTCCATGTTTCGAAGGGTCATTAAATCAATGCTATTTACTTTGCAGTGAAACATTGATCTCATTATACAGGTACATAAGCAGACGTGGACTCTGCAACAGACCGAGGCAGACCTTCTTTGAGGACAGAAATCTGGTAGATGTGCGGATCTGTAATGGCTCTGGTTGCCGGCTCGGTGACAAAAGTAACTTATGCATCAGTCGCTCAGACATGACGCAATTCAATCTCAGGGTCGTCAGGGTCTATAACAGATGCAGAGTTATTAGACTAGTGAGAAAACGAAGACGTGTGGTTGTGGCTTGTGATTTTGTTGACCACCAATGCCGTCCTGTCCATTTTGAGAGGTACAGAGGCCAAAGGCCAACTGCACACTGCAGAACTTGGATACTGCATAGGGCAAGTTTTGGAGGTTGGTAGACATTGTCTTCAATCCATCTAAACCTCTGTCAAGCTTAGCTAAAGGAAGCCTTTTTCCCTTATAAGAAAACATTGTCATGTGATTTTGTGCTTAAGCTACTTTATATTGTCTGTTACACATTTGAGCGTGGTCATCATACTATTTTGTGGGATGAGCATGATTAAAATAACATGTGCCATGCAGGAAAGGAAGAATTATTTTAAAAAGTCCTCTAAATTACATGGAGATGAGTCACAGTATTATACCAGGATGCCCCCTGGGCGCCTCGCTAGGGAGGTGTTCCAGGCACATCCAGCTGGGAGGAGGCCTCGGGGAAGACCCAGGACTAGATGGAGGGATTATATCTCCAACCTGGCCTGGGAACGCCTCGGGATCCCCCAGTCAGAGCTGGTTAATGTGGCTCGGGAAAGGGAAGTTTGGGGTCCCCTGCTGGAGCGGCTCCCCCCGCGACCCGACACCGGATAAGCGGACGACGATGGATGGATGGACATATTCCTCTGTTACTGGGATTTACATTTCCAGCTAAAGCTCCTTTACAACCTTGTCAAAACGTGTTCACAGTTTTTTTAACTTTAGTTGTCACCAAACCTCAAGGTTGTAATCTGTTCCTTGTCTATATGAAACTGTTGTATTCTTCTACATGATGAGTTCAATTCATACTATTGTCACTGTATAATCCTCTTACTGTCAAACTAAAATTGTCCACATATTTATCCCATTTACTTCCTCCATTACTGTGAACATTTGTTTGAATCTGTATTAAAATCCTGTCTGTTTAGCTTTGTATATTGTCAAATTGCTTAAAGCTGCATTAATCAATATCTTTAATGGTTACGTTGAATCATATGTGTTTTTGTGTTATATACAGAACTATTACCCACTTCTGCAAGTCTACACAGTTTTCCGTCTTTTAGCTCATTGTTTACAAAGTACAACAGAGAAAATCAGAAAGTAGCTGATGAAACCTGTTAAGCATTTGGCAGGTAAAGACCAAATGCTTTTCCCAGGAGTTTGAACAGCTTAAAAACGAGAATTTCAAATATCTGACTCCAGGAAATAATCATAACCCAAGCTAAAACTGGCTTAGCTTCACTGTTAAAAAAACATGCTAAAGAGGAAAGACAATAAACATATTTCAAATGCCAGACCTCAGCTTGACATTGACCAGTTTTTTTCTCCATTCTCTAACAAAACTATGATGTTGTACTGACATTTCATTGTAGAAGTACAAATGACTTCCAATGTCAAATTAACTGTTATTAACTGTATTTGGGCGTTCAGTGTAGCATTAGCAGCCACATTCTGACCACTTATAGTTTTAGAACTTGGATTCATCATCCTTGTCTGCTGTGAGTGTGTGTGGATGTTAATCCAGTTCTGCAATCTCATTTTCTCTGTGCTTCAGTCTGGTTTCCATAGCCACCAGTTTGTCTTACATGGAGTCAAACTCTCAGAAGATCTGGAATGTCAGGATAGAAGAGAGTCTTTCACTAGTCAGTTTGGTTACATCAGCATTAAAATCATCCTAAATAAATAGTATTACCAACATTTACTGGCAATCAGTTGACCTTTGATATCTTAGAGCAAACCGAAACATTTATAAACTCTTTATTGATCTTATAGTTACTTTGCAAATATCCATGTGTTTCAGTTGGTATAGTAGCAAATCAGCCCAAAATAATTTGAGATTTTCTTTGTTTTTGTCTTAATAATTCATTGGAGTTTTGCTGCCATTTCCAGACAGATTAGAAGGAAGGACAATAAAATTAATGACCTACAGTATAACAATCATTGATTTCAATCTCTGATGCAACAGAGAGATACTGTTAGGCTAAAACCTTCTGAAAACATAGAGGTTGTCTGCATGAATGCAAGTGTGTCTGGGTGTCCATGGGCCATATTTCCCTTTTTTTGGTTAAATAAATATAATGAATGTATATAGGGTAACCAATGCGAATGAATGAAGAAGTGAAGTTGTTTGCAACTCGCACTGTATTATTTGGCATTTGAATTCTTACATTTTGATTGTACGATACCTCTGCCACAACTGTATGTCTGCATGTGTTACTTCATCAGTGTATTCTATTATCCAGGGTTAGATTTAATGCACATGAATAACGTTATACTTTTATAGACTGTTATAAACTGTTAGAGGAGCAACAACTGAGCTTAACTGTACCACTGACATGTGTTACTTCCTGTTTGCATTGATCTTTTTCTGTCTCTGTAAAAACCTAGGACCAAACAATGTGTTGAAAGCAGCAATATTATTTTTTTTTTTTTCAGTTGCCAACAAATCATCAACAACACAGTATAATTAACTAAATGAAGCAATGATTGAAGAAGACCAATCTCATTTTCAGACTCTTTATTTTATGAGCAACAACCTTCTGATTCATCAGATTTTAAGATAGATTTTTACATCCATCTTCAAGTAGGAACAAATCGATGAAAAGAGATTCTCACAATGGGGTGACCAGAAAACCACTGAAAGTAGTATGGTAGTCTGTTCCCCAAACATAATTATTTGCACCCAAGCGCACAAACACCTGGTCGTTTGGCTGCAGCTGCAGGAACGCGGCGTTTCCTCCGTTATCAGCTCTGTCATCGTCTGCGCTGTGATCACTTGCCTTGACAATGTCTTCAGTGTTCTTGACGAGAATCAACCCTGAGTCATGACTTCCTCCAGCATGGTAGAAGATAGTAAAATAATAAACACCTGCAACAGGTGCAGTGAAGATACCTGTGGAAACAGCAGAAATCAAACCATAATAATCAGTAGATTTCAGAACTTCATATTCATGTTTTGCCTCACGCCAAATAAAACTAAGCTAAAACTAAACTAAAAATAAGTTTGTTGTCTTTCTCAAAGTTTTGGTTTCGTTGTGTTCTTAGACATCTTGATCAGTAAACAGGAAGGAAGTCCATTTTTCTTTAGGTTAGCATTGTTTGGTACTTGATAGCCTTAGTTTATTTTTTTTCACAGAACATAAAAAAACTAATTGTATTGAAGAAAAACAAAAATACATGTGAGGGAATGGTAGAAACCTGTAAAGGCTTATAGAAAAAAAACACAATTCAAGTACATACACTAATGTAGATGTTGTGGAGTGCAATAAGTGAGGAGACAAGAGACAGAGATGCGTCGAGTCAGCTTTAGACATGATTTATGCTCGACGCATTGGAGATGGCGCGCGCCGTCGTGACGTCAAAATGACGTGCGACAAACCGGAAACAGAAAGCATGGACGAGCTCCTGGGAAACCGGATGCCAGGACTCGCTGAGTGACTGCAAGTCTCTCTTGTAAACTTACTGGGGTAAGATGAGTTCTTTTATGGTGAATGAAAGGCTTGATCTGACCAAGTAGGTCATCCAATCAAATTGAAGCATTCACGTCAATGCTGCTGCCAGTTCTGCCGTTGTTTATCTTTTTCTTCTTCTTCTAGTCTGTAGAAAGAGCTACGTCGGTAGTCTTTTCTCATTAGCACCATCTCTGTTCAGGAGAAGACTGCAACTAGTGTCGCGACCACCAGCGCGAGTATAAACAGTTACGGCGATCCCGTGACTTCACGATGTTGTGCGCCACCTTGGGAGCGGGCAGTATAATTCACGCTTAACTCTCCACTTCAATAATACAATCACACTGACAGCGAGTGAGAACAAGCGGCTACACAATGTTAACCCGGAACTTGTATTCCATAACATCTCTCTCTTAAAGGTACAGTCCCTTGGTGAATGTCTCTTTCAGTCTTACTTGTGGGTCACCACAACGTACAAAATAAAAAATATAATTTGTACTGTGTGTTACCTTCTGTGTTTAACATGCATCTTCTTCTGATAACTAGTGTTGTTTTCCCTTCAGGTCTGGCCTGAAAGGGGAGAAACCTATCTAGCCAGGACACACACACTCTCTCTCTTTCTCTCTCTATTGGGTTAAAAGGGTTAAATAAAGTCTCAATAACACTTCAGGTGACTGAGTGTTACCTGTGTTTGAACTGTAGGCACCACCGATGTTTGTTATCACTTTTCTGAAGACTACAGTTGTGTCTGTGTTTAAGGGTCCGATGGATGCATCTCCTCCTCCTGATGCTGCGCTGAATATCACCTTGGCACTTTCTGCGGCAAAAACAAAAAACAAAACATTCTGATAACAAACGTATTTCCAGTGTCTGCTCATAAAAAAAACATGAACATCAGTTGTTTCTGTGTAATAGAGCTTTTCCACGGCAGACATGTTGACATGTCATAGTAGGAAAAGCACATATAAAGATAAAGCATATTCTCAGTAACGATAACGGCGTTGCAACGATGGGAAAATTAATTAGATTACTCCTTACTGATAAAAATAACACCGTTAGTAACACCGTTATACTCAAACGCCGTTACTCCCAACACTGGTTGTTTCTGTGTAATAGACTTTTTTCACGGTAGACATGCTGACATGCAGGGCTCTCAAGTTTTGAAGACAGGCAAAAGTGACATCCCCCTCCCCCCCTATTCTGAATCAATATGCTGGAAATATCTTTATGTAAAGGGACACAAATTGCAATTCAAATATCAAAACATAATGGAATATATTGCAGTAAGGCTCTCAGGTATTCTGTATTGCTTTCAACTATTTATTCTCCTTTGGATCAACTTTCCTAATTATATCTGAGTCAGCGCACATGTAGCTTAGGCATAATTTACTCATACCTTCTCTTTTGCTCTTTTGTTGGGGAAGTAACCTCCTTAAATGTGCATATGACAATTATTCACCTCAATTATACATCATTCATTTTAATGGATTAATAAACCCCTGGATGGATGTGTGTGAGCAAGATTTCTGCTCATGTCCAAAACTTTTGCACATTCAAAATATAACTCATCCCATGCTCTCTGAGATTTGGAGGAGTCATATTTTGTGAAAAATAAAGTGATAATAGGATATTACAAGAATACAGTCACAATATTTCAGAAAATAATCCACCTGCACAATAGTCTGCTGTGCATTACGTGATTGCTCTGCTGATACGGTAGACCTCAGACCTTCTGACAGACCAGATCCCCGTCTGGGTCTCTGGTCTCTGAATGAGACAAAGTTTAGTGAAGTGGCTGAACGCTGCTCTACGTCGGAGGTGGAGAACAGAAACTATACGGCAGAATTAACGGAGCTCAAACGCGGCACATCTGCCGCAGCATGTCGACAGCAGAGCGCATTGATAAACCTGAAGCTGCACAGCTTTTTACAGTGAGAGTGGACACTAAGCGACGTTTCATATTTGTCAGTCAACTTTTCAAAATACATTCAGGGCTACACTCAAAACATTCGAGCTGAAGCCTCGGCAAAATCAGCTGACGCCGCGTCTGGTGTAGCCCCCTTTTGTTTTGACTGGCTGATAAGTGGCAGGGTCGACTACTATTAAATATATTATAAATAGTTTTTCTGCGTGAGAAATACAACGTGTGGCGGGAGTGCGTGACAAAAGACCGAAACGAGTGACTGTCACGCTCAATGCGTGACACTTGAGAGCCCTGTGACATGTAGTAGGAAAAGCGCAGGTGTATTCAAAACCATTAATGATGGCTGCATTCCACTCAGGAAGGCCCTGGTATTGTGCATGATCACTCACTGAAATAGCTTACTGGGACACTTGATGGAATTGAGCCATCGTTGAGGTTATCAATTTCAGCTGTGCTTTTCCTACTATGACAAGTCAAAACGTCTGCTGTGAAAAGGTCCATACTGACTAGAGATTTCTAGCAATTACATGAATTATGACTTGTGTATAAGAAGACTTGTTCTATAACACTACTTCCATCTCTAGGCAAGGGGATGCTTTGTTTCAATTAAAGTAATTGTGTGTATTCCAGCACAATACACAAAATGCTGAATATATTCTTAAATGCAATCTTAAAAATGTACTTTACCTTTGTTCTTCAGTTCCTGAATCTGGGTTTCACTCTCCTCCAGTTTGGTTTCCACAGAGCTGAGTTTTTCTCTCAGGGTATCTAACTGTTTCACGACATCACACATGTCAGGAAAGCATTTTGGTGTACTGTTGTTTTCCATTTGAGCAGTATTACCATCTTCTTGGGCCAAAATCAGGCCACAGAACAGAGAAACAAACAGTAAAATGGTAGACTTCATCTTCGCAGTTGAACGTCGCTCAGTCGTCTTCACTCTAACTGATGTGATCTCTCTGGTTGCTTTTATATTGTTTAAAGATGACCTGCTAATTTTTAACATCCCCTTAAAAAACAAGGATCATTATGCAATGAGAAAATAATATTACCAACATTTACTGGAATTTAGTTAACCTTTGATATTCTAGAGTAAACAGAAACATATTGATCGTACAGTGACTTTGAAAACATTCATGTTCATGTTTGAAGAGGCCTATAACAACATTATCTCTCTGTTACTTGTCTTCCACTGGGACATAAACAGTGCAGAGGTTACTGATGATCCGTAGCACGCAGCTTTATTTGTTGAACATTTAAACACAATGCTCAAAATGTATCAATACTTGCTTGTTCCATTTCTTTCTGTGTGGCTACTGTATCAGGTCATTTTCAAATGTCAAGAGTCATTTATTCAAATCTCAAGAAACAATCAAGTGCCAAAAGACTTTCTGCCAAAACGTAATTATCACATATCATATGACTACGGGTCTAATATGGGTTGATCTATTCTATGCGTTTCAATCAACCGAGAAATAAAGTTAGTTGAAGGAAATTCCTAATTTTCTTTGTTTTTAATCTAAATAATTCACTGGAATTCTGCTGCCATTTCCAGACAAATTAGAAGGAAAGATTAAATAATGAATGACCTATAACAGTCATTGATATTAATCTCTAATACAACAGAGAGATACTGTTGGCCTAAAACCTTCTGCACACTGTCTGAACTAATGGTTGAGAATGCATGTGTGTTTGGGTGTCCATGGGCCGTGTTTCCCTGTGTTGTGATTAAATATTAACAGTGTATAAATAGTGGGATCGATGCAAATAGATGAAGTGAAGTTGCTGTATATATCCCACTTTTGTCACAACATTCTGTCTGCATGTGTTACTTCAGTGATTTCAATTATCCAGGGTTAGATTTAATGCACATGAATTAACTTTATACTTTTATAGACTGTTGAACCACCATCATAGGTCCTTCTGTTAGAGGAGCAACAACTGAGCTGAACTGTACCGCTGACACATGTTACTTCGTGTTTGCATTGATCTTTCTCCCTCTGTCTCTGTAAAAACCTAGGACCAAACAATGTGTTGAAAGCAGCAATATTAGTTTTTCTTCTTGTTGCCAACAAACCATAAACTTCACAGCATAATTAACTAAATGAAGCAATGATTGAAGACCAATCTCCTTTTCAGACTCTTTATTTTATGAGCAACAACCTTCTGATCCATTAGATATGAAGATATAGTTGCTATAGAAGTATTTATGAAGTTGTCCCAGATTCTTTTACATCCATCTTCAAGAATTAATAGATTTACGAGATATACATTGATTCTTACATTTCTGTGACCAGAAAACCACTGAAGGTTGAACTGTAGTCAGATCCCCAAACGTGAGTTTGCAGCCCTGCGCACATACACATGGTCTCTTTGCTGCAGCTGCAGGAATGCTGCATTTCCTCCGTTATCAGCTCGGTCAGAGTGTGAGTGGTGATCATAGTCCGGCCTGAATGGGGGAAAAAAACTCACATGACCTATACTATGCTATAGACCCCAATGGAGAAATGTCGGAGTGAGTTGGGGGTTTGGTGCCTTGATCAAGGGCACCTTGGTAGTGCCGAGAAGGTGAACTGGCACCTCGGTATTTCGGACCATACGGGGACTTGATCCTGCAACCCTCCGGTTCTCAACACTACTCTCCACGGACTGAGCTACTAAATCATATTGTGTAAAATATGGATGCTTGGTCAGGTGTCTTTGGCGTTGTTATTGGCGCCAAAAGTGTCCTTTAGCGTCATATCTAAACAAGCTTGGTCGGGACTATTGGTGTCACTTTTGATGCAGTTAGGTTAATGAAAAGATGGAGGGTGGGGTTATAAAAGGTAATTTTCTATGACACGCGGGACAACAACGACACAGTTGGGTTTAGGAAAAGAAGAAATGAATGTCGGGTTGTTCTCCAAATTCATCCCAAATGTCAGACACTATTGTATCCTTGCTCATAAATCAACACATAATAAAAAAATGAAATATATACTGTATGTATATGTGTTGTAGAATAGAGCCATACTACTCAGTAACCGTCTGCCCACTTCCATGGCATGGATCCACCCACTCTCACCTGACTTCACTCTCTCCTAATCAGGTCCACTCTATAAGTCCCACCAGTTTTCTTTGTTCTGGCTGGCAGCAACATGAAGCATCATGTGAGGGCCATCTGTCCCTTTGATTCAGAGACAAACCTATGGTTGGGCATTCATGGGCATTGGAAAAACGTTTTTTCCCAGTGAAAACGTCATCATTCACGTCACGTCATGTGGGAATCAGAGGTGGGAAACTCAGGCTAGATTTTGCTAAGAGTTTCCCAGTTGGTGACGCGTTGTTGACAACTGACATTTGATGTAGGCGACTTTGGTTCACTGAAAATATTTCAATGACAAACTGTTTATTGTGGACAAACACCTCTGCCAAGAAACATACGCAGACATAACATGTTTCAAATTATTCATAAATAGGCCTATGTGTAACGGTGTAGAATATACTGGGTTTAATTATGGCAAAATTGGGGCAACAGCGCCATCTATTGGCACGGCGGTAGCTATGACGTGGGTTGGTATTTACGAAACTACACAGAGCGATACGGGAAGCGCTGTGGTAGGTCAAGTTTTCCCGCATGGTCCGGGATAATTAATAATTTTGTGAGATTCCAAATGTTCATACTTTGTATTTTACCGTGTAATGTACTGAGTTTAGCTAACTGTCTTGAGCCAGACTATAAGCTAACTAGTCTTTAAAATGATATTTTAGAGACTTACTGAAACGTACATTGTCAGTGTTAAGCTAGCATAATTATTTGCATCTGCTCCATGTTTTATATAGACTGTTATCCTGAGACCAATGCTGATTGACATACCACTGCTGTAATATGTTACAGGTAATATTCTATGCATTTCTGTGTTAGTTTTCATGATGTTTTATTGCATACTGTTGTTTACGTGAGCAGCTCATTTTAACTGTCAGTTAAGTAGCTCACGCTAGTTTGGCTAGCTCATAGTTTAGTGAAGCAGCCTGTTGATTAGCCTGTTATGCTCACCTCATGCTAAATGGTGAATGTAGTTCTATCTTTTCCTATATCATAAAATGGATTACTGGGGGGCGTTTTCACTAGTATACTGTCAGTGCAAATGTGAATGCAATGTAGCCTAAGGCATTGTAATGTATTAGAATATATTAAGTAATATCCACTATACGATCACATCAAGTTATGATAATTTCTTCTGTGTTATTATTATTATTGTTTTTGTTTATGAAATTACACAGGGCAATACGGGAAGCGCTGTGACTGTTATCCTGAGACCAATGCTGATTGACATACCACTGCTGTACTGTGTTACAGAAAGCACTGTGCAATAAAGAACCCTGTACTCCCCCTGGCCGCCTGTGATGTGTAGAAGCAACAGTAGTGTGGAGCTGCATCTCATCACATACAGTTGTGACCCGTCACATATGTATAAAAAAAACAACTTATCCGTGTCTTTTCCCGTTAGTTGTCCTGCAGATAACACAAACAAACACCTGTCGATGTGCTGTTTGTATGCTCGCATAAGAAAACAGCAGCAAATCTTTGTTATTGTGGCCTCCATGTTTTCACACACCTAATGCTCTAGGCTACAGCCAACAGTTGGTGGCATTCAATATAACAGAAGAAAAACGCGCATCCCGACCATGTGAACATAGGCAGTCGGAAAAACAACGTAACCACGGACTATGAACGCACTATACTACTTACATTACATGTCATTTAGCTGACGCTTTTATCCAAAGCGACTTACAATTGCTATATATCTGAGGTCGCACGCCTCTGGAGCAACTAGACTGCGCCATCACCACCCACTACTACACAGGATACCACTACTCTATAAGTCCCACCAGTTTCCTTTGTTCTGGCTGGCAGCAACATGAAGCATCATGTGAGGGCCTTCTGTCTCGTTGATTCAGAGACAAACCTATGGTTGTGCATGATAAAAAAAAAACATAATAGTCAAACCTCAACATCTCCTATTGCTCTACATGTGTGCATGTAGTGACAATAATGGCTTAAAGGAAAATTCAGTTTCCATTCTTAGCAATCCTAAAAATAAATTCTACACGTGTCAGTATGTTTCTAATCACTTTATTTTTAGCTTGTGCTTCTTCAGCATATATCTGAGCTGTCTTGGCTGTAAAAGCACGATGCATCAATCAATTCTGAATATATCAACAAAGTAAACTAATATCCAAATCTTTTACTGAGTCAGTGGCTTTTTTTTTCTGACAAATCTGAGAGGTTGGAGGTGTGGTACATTTTAGGGAACTTTAGCTTCAAGGAGACAGTAGCAAAAATAAATGAACCTTGCCTCATTTTATGACTTATTGAGATTATTAATCCATATTGCTCTGGACATCCATTTTATATAATTACCATAGTAGCTGACACCAGAAACTTATCAATTTATTGGAGGTATAGCTGTCATTGCCTTTTTCTTTAGAAAAGGGCAGGTGTCAGTGTTGAAGGTTAAAACCTCATCATAAAACCATAAACATTTCAGTGTTCCTGTCCTCACCAAACCTTTCTTTGTGATATATTTATATAATATGATACATCACATTTCGTCAGTTTTAGAAGAATAAAGCCGTGGACTTATTTTCATTGTTGACACCTGTTTTTTTCAAAATGGAGATCTAAATTAAATCTAAAATAAAGCAGAGGAAATGTATTACCGAGTGGTATGTTCTGAATGTTTGCATTAATCGTCTGTTTCTCTCTCTGTAAAATTCTACAACAGAACAATGTGTTGGGAATAGTAATATCTTCTTTTTATTCAATGTTTTTCAAAAAAATTTAACCTGCAGCATACATTTAGCATACATTAAATGAAGCATTTTAAAAAAAAAACAATCTCATGTTCAGACTTTGTTTTATCAGCAAAAGCCTTCTGTTTCAATTTTAAAATACAATGGCAATGATATATATGTATGTAGTGATATCAGATGTTTACATCCATCTTCACACAGATTTCACGAGATATACATCGATTCTCACATTTGAGTGACCAGAAAACCACTGAAGGTTGTACTGTAGTTGGATCCCCAAACATGTGAGTTTGCAGCCATGCGCACATACACCTTGTCTCTGGGCTGCAGCTGCAGGAATGCTGCGTTTCCCCCGTTATCAGCTCCATCATACTTTGCTCTGTGATCATGGGTCAGGACCACCTTGTCATTGTTCTTGTACAGAAACAGCCTTCCCTCTTTTTCTCCTCCAGCATGGTAGAATATATTAAAATAATAAACACCTGGTACAGGTGCAATGAAGATACTTGTGGAAACGGCAACCTAAAAATAAGTTTGTTTTATATATATACTGTAATGGCAAAAATACTTCTAAAGCACATTCTTTTATTAGGATTTATCTGATTACTGTATGTGTTAACTTAAGAAAAAGGTTTCTAACAGATGAACAGCTAAAACTATAAACTTTGATTAACTGAAGACTGAAGTGTCTTTTTCGCAAGGTCTTTACTGACGTGTGTTTAGAACAAGTTTAGATTAGACACCGTAAACAATATCCTACAGTGTCTCTAAAACAGTTTTCTATTCCCCGGCAGCTGATACAAGGAAAGGTGTTATGACTTGGGTTTGACTGGGCCAAAAGGCATGACATGACTCTTTGCTTTTTGTTTGTGTAACTGGGTCTTTGTAAGATCCATGAGGGGGGGGGAAGGAAAGCTGTCACCATTTGTTTTGATTCTCTATATGTTGGTTTTCTGTGAGTTAAAGACTCAGAGCGCTCTTGCATAGCCACCGAGGTGGATGTGTTACAGCGTTTCTCCATTGATCAATGAGAATAAACACTCAATAACCAGACTTTGATTTCTGCTCAATGGTCTTCATTTGTTTCACTACAAGCTTTAAACCTTTTATTTACTTACACCGTGTTGAACCGAGATAATTTCCACAACAATTTGGTGCCGAAACCCGGGATGGATGGACACAAGAGGAGATCTCTCCGGGCCCTGAAGTCTCGCGAACCAGGAGATTAATCTCCTGCCTCTAACCTCAACCATAAAAAGGGTTTTCTTGAGAGAAAGAGGTCAGGGAAGGGAGAGACTCTCGACTGTTCCACTCCATTCCAAACGAACGGAAAACAATTTCAACCAACACGGGTAAGATCAAATTTTAACGGATTTAATTGGAGATTCAATATCTTTGAAACGAACCCTAAAAACAAATTGAGAAGAATCATAATTGTAAAGAAACATAATGATTGATTAAGGACCAGGGAAAACAAAGGCTGGGTTGGATTTGAGTAATTGAAACTGGGTTTTTTATGTTTTATTTAGTTTATTAAAGGGGTGATTTTAACCATTTAATAATCAAAAGTAAGGACTATTTCAGGAGGCATTTCAGGCAAAAGACGGACATATTTTCCAAGTTTTCCCACGAACGGAGTGACTAGATTAAGCAGCCCTGGTTCTAAGTTTTAGTGGGACCAGGGACCGTCTCTGTTAATCAAGATTAAGCAGCCCTGATCCTAAGTGTTCTTGGGAGTAACCATGGGGTTATAAAGTTAATTATTAGAGTTTTAAAAGGATTGACATACAACAGCTCACTGTTCATTTCCTTATTGGGTAAATTGAGTTTACTAATTCTATTTTTAGGTAAAACTAAACGACAAATCAGAAAGTTTTCTGACAGACTAGTGGTTGTTTTTCTTTCCTCTCTGGAAATGCTAGAAAAAAGGAATGAACCACTCTTATGCTTTTTATGTGTATTACTGATCTTTAGGATCCATAAAACAAATAGAAAAAGGCTCAGTTTTGTTTCCTACAAAGTATGAGTTGTAAACGTATAGGCAGACACTTAAGGTGTCTATTTTGGTATTAGGGTTGTTTCCATGTTTCCAGTTGTGCGTCTTGATAAAAATCATTCTTTGACTGATTATTCTTGACACATTGGAAAATGCACACTTTTGTTTAAATTTCAAGTGTTTCTCTTTGCCAGCCTGTTAACCTCCTGGCTGAGAGAAAGTACGTTGTTGCCTACAGAGGTACACATGAAGCCATAACAATCACACTGTGCTTCTTTTGTTTTCATTTTTGTCACAGCTGAAGCAGAAGAGTTTTTTTGGGGTAAAAATCAAGACATTTTTAATGAATGAGCGTGAGTGGTCTTGTCTACTGGAAGAATAAATGTGCAGTATGACTAAAACCTTGACTGATAAACAACGTATGTTTTTTCAGACTATCTCTCACTCAACTGTCTCATATTTTTTTTCATCTTTGTCTCTTACAGATCAGGAGACTAAATCAGGACGTTTTTATGACTGACTGACTGACTGACTGGACCGATTGTTATGAAGAAAACTTTGGCCACAGCGCGTGTTCGGGCCTGCAGTGTTCACCGTTTGGGTGAAGTCTGTGCCTAACACACACTTTTCCACGGTAAAAATAACGCTTTTTCCAATTGATGTTTCACCAATTTTTTTCCTCAGGGTACCGCGTTGCTTCTGAGGGAAAATTGTGGTCATCAAAAACGGCGCTCCGACTACCGGCCTCAAAAACATCAGTATCCGATAAAACAGGAAGCGATCGATGTAACCGTACAGGTTCTCGTTCTTAACTCCTTATTGGCTGTGGGAGTCATTTTTAACCATATTTTGATAAACGGTGTGCACACAAAGATTTTTTTAGATAGAGAGAACCTTGGAGTTTTTGCTAAAAACAGTTAGATATCACTGTGATCTGACATATAGTTTGGGGTAAGACTAAATTGGGACTTTTTGGTACATGAAACATGTTTATTACTGTATTATCATTGTTGAACTGTCTTTCCAATATACCTACAAGTCAATTAGCTGCTAAAACCATTTATTTGGCTGACAGGATTGCTCGGAACAACATTTTCTTACAGGCATTGAATACATGTGTGTTACAATGCAACAAGAGGAGGGTTTGTTTTCTTTTCCTTACAGGGAGCAGCTAAGGTGGGGGCTTTCACACACGCACACACATACCCAAAGATAAGATGAGGGAGGAGTTGTGCATGTGGGGGAAGGAGACATTTGGATTTCGAATTTAGGTTCAGCAATGATGATTTTGATACACGTTCTTGTCATAGATCGTTACAATGTGATATGATTTCAAGATACAAATTGGATAAACGGACTGCAGTACTCAGTGCTTAGTTTAAATTGTGACTATGCTATTAATTAGTATTACCTTGTGTTGCAAACATGATAAATAAGATAAACTACATAGTTTTGTTGGGTTTATCTGAGTTTCTTGGTTAAGACCATATTGAAACTGATTCAGGGTTTTAGAGATTAGATTCTATCAGCATTTAATATTGTACTCTAGTGAGATTTCAGCAGAACTGCACTATAGATTTTGGTTGCATTTTAGTTACTATATGATAAAATTGTTTAAACTATTAACATGATGTTGAAAACGTTTTGTTTTGGTGATTGGTGTTTTAACTTTTGTTGCTTTTATACAGGTATTTCTGTGTAAGACAGGACAGTGTTGGTATAGAAACCACTAAAACATTATTTATATATACTGAGTGTTTGAGTCATGTGTTTTACATGCCTCAAACAGGAGGGATAATAGTAGCTTCATAAATAAGAAGTTAAAAGTATAAAGTGTTCACATCATTTGGATTTTTAAGTAAATTTTAGTAACAGTTAAGGTTCAGTAGGTAATTTGTTTAGACTAAAAACAGTAGCACATTACACAGACAGTCTGTGAAAAGATAATGTTCCTCTGTTTTCTTAAGTTTCCAAGAACAACTACCAATCAGAGCCGAGGAATCTCTGCATAGTCTCAAATGACTGCTCATGAACTGCAGTAAAACTGAATGTCAAATTGAATAAAAAATGATCAATATTCTGTTAGTTCATTGCCTATTTCTCACCTAAAATCCTTTCAGGAACATATTTTAGTAATGCAAAATTAGCTGAAATATGGGAAAGTTTTCCCTAATGCTATTAGGAACACCAGGAAGAGACAGAGGGAGGTGGATTTGATTCCACAAATGATCTGATTGGTTTAAACAAATATTGAGATGTTTTTATCCAAGTGGCCAGCTAGCTGTAGCTTTAAATGACATCACTACTTGCATCTTTTCAACATTAAAGGCCTAATAAAATGCTCATAATTAAGTTTGTAGTGTTGGCTTCAAAATATTATTAAAATAGGATAGTGTGATGGGGAAACCTTTTAGTACCATCATCACTGACAGCTCTGATGAGTCATAATTAAGATCAAATACTAAATAATTGATATGTCTATGATAGTCATGCGGTACCAAAACATTGTTGTGTTCATTTTTAATTTTCCCAGCCCTTAGTTATTTTAAATACAGTCTTTGTATTTTTCTAAATCTGATTGACTTGCACTAAACAACCTTTAATAGTAACAAAAACATCTTTAGGGATAGGACATCTTCCCTCCACCGCTCAGTGCGAAAAGGACAGGTGAAATGGTGTGTACAATTTTCTTCTGCACTCTCTCTACCATGAGTTTCCAGGGTTTTTAGCAGACTTGCCAAGGAAAGTGGAATGGGCACTGCATCAACTCAAACCAGGAGACTTGGTGCTAGTGAAGGACAGCAGGAGGAGAATGGACACCCACGGCAGAGAAGATAGCAGAGAGAGCCACATGGATTCACGCCACACACTGCAAGCAGGTTCCTGACCCAGAAAGGAGCAGCGTTCCTGATCCGGAGAGGAGCAGCTAGGTTTGCGATAACCTACAGCTAGGTTTGCGATAACCTACAGCTAGGGTTGCGATAACCTACAGCTGGGTTTGCGATAACTCACATCAAGCGACAACACTTTCCGTTGTGTCGCCTACGGGGGAGAACTGAGAGCAAGCCTGACAGACGGCGATTCTGTGCTACTCTCAGCAACCGACAAGAAGACTGCGTGGGAAAAGGGTGATAACTTCACCTTGCATCAAAGAGTGAAAGATTGACCTACAAACTGGTATGGCCACTGATTAAACTTTTTGCAGGAAACAACAGTGACGCTGAATACTGAAGGAACAATTCACTCTGCACTTCTGTTTAGCAATAAAAAACACACACAGTTTAGGTACTGACAGACTGTTTGACTTCTCTGAGGCTTCAGAGGAAAGTGTATTTTCTTTCCACTTTTGTTTCCACGACACAATTGGTGGTTGAGAAAAACGACAAATGGAGCAGTCAGACCGGAAACGACGGAAATGGTACCCTCCACGACAATTCGGGGGTTCAGAGTTTGTGGTGTTTTTATGTTTTGTTACTGCATTTGTGGTGGTTGCGTTTGTGATATTAGAAAGATATGATAAACAATTGATTGACGTAATGACCTCTGCTAACAAAACCTTCCCAAATACCACTGCCACACCCACACACATTGAAGTCACTCATGCAGCACAGAGGGGGGAAAACGCCGCGAGATGCGCTCGGCAGATGACACTTCCAGAGAACTATGGCGCTCACACTACAATAAGTACGGTAGATCAAATATCACTGTAATGGCTAATATGACCTCTACTTGCATGCTTAACCCTTGCGACTATTTCTTGTGTAGGGAAGGGGGGTTACATGGTGGGCGAGCTGAAATCTACATATGCTATGTTTACACAGGTGAAAGACATACTTTATATGCATATTATACATATATTTATATACATGTTTTATATAGAAATAATTCCATCGCCCATATCTGACATTCCACATAGACAACCTTTGACCGAAACGCTTGAAATTATGACAAATCAATGGACTTCCTTGGCTAATATTGACGATGCATTTTCTACTAATATCTGGCTAGGTTTAGTTAGGAAATTCACGCGTGACTCAGGTTACAATCACTTATGTTATGTTTGTTCACTTTTTCCTCACTCACAAAAACAAGCGACTCCAGTAAAACCCCAGCCTTTGACTTTAAAGGAAGCCATCTGCGCGCTAACAGCACTTAAAGATGTTAGAGAGGAGGGGGGCCAATTTTACTCTGCCTAACCTCAACCAGCACCTTGTGCTCAGTTTTGCAAATCGTACTGTGCGCGCTCCTAATGGTACTATGCTTACCGCAAAAGAGGGTAAACTTTCAGACAGCTTAGGCCAATTTCATCCTAGTCTAATGAAAAATCTGAAACATGCACTTTGCATTGAGAGAGCTCAGCGAAAAGGTTCTCGTTATTTGGGATCAAATGCGGGCTGCCAACTGACTCTAAACTGTACATGTGCGACCGGTGAATATAACATTAGTCCATGTCTACACTCTACAGCAGGTCATCTGAATGCTTCTGCTCTAG